>JAWHQI010001547.1:0-69355 GCA_033032865.1 Dactylorhiza incarnata | reverse complement strand
TCAGACAGATTCAAGTACAGATTCAGGAGATTCAGAAGTTTAAGCTCGCTACGACCGGTCATTTGTTCTCATTAGGGATTCAAGAGGGAACACAAGTCAAGGAGTTGCATCAATTAAACCTCATCTTTCAATGTTAACTTACATTATTAATGACTTAAATGCAGGATTTCGTGGATTATAGTGTACTGAAATAAGTTATCATATCGAGGATTCAGGTATTTGACAGGAAATTTTACAATATAAGGAAATATGTCATAAGCTAAAACATGGGTTTGCAAGCAAGAAGTTTCTCTACTTGCCTTAAGAAGACTGAGGCTGACAGTGGCAGTTAAGCGACACAAACAAGATTTCAAAGTCTTACTTTAAACCTGGTTAAGCATAAGCAAGGGTGATATTGAAAACCTACACTAGCACAAGGAGTTATCATTAACACAACCTAACATGAGAGGGCTTAACAAATTACCTCCCTCGAAGTGAGGGGAGAAGAAATTACAACGCGGGAACCGGAGATTTGGCGGCGCTTTAGGCTAGGGAAATCCTAATTCGGCTTCAAGAGATTCCGCCAATTGGAGCGACGAACGGCGCCGGGGAGCACGAATACCTAAGGATTTGGCGATTAGGACGTGCACAAATTTGAAATGCAAATTGGAGCGCAAAAATCCCAAGTAATCAAGGCAAAATTCTGAAATAAGGGAGAAAAAGAGGAATTTTTCCAAGGAACCTCAGATCCGGGCTCGAGGAGGAGAGGGAAGAAAATCCTAGATTTTTTTCCTCCCGAAAAAATGGCCAAAACGATGAGGGACGGCAGTTGCCGGCTGCCGGAGGAGAGCAGAAACTGGTGCCGACCCTTGAAGAGGCTGCTGCCGACCTTGGAAGGGGAAGATGGGCCTTGCTGCTGG
Source organism: Dactylorhiza incarnata (assembly GCA_033032865.1). NCBI lineage: Eukaryota > Viridiplantae > Streptophyta > Magnoliopsida > Asparagales > Orchidaceae > Dactylorhiza > Dactylorhiza incarnata. The sequence continues at coordinate 68,456 of JAWHQI010001547.1, read as the reverse complement.
AGGGAGGAGTTGGAGGGTTGTCGGCTTGGGGAAGGAAGCAGGAGGCGGTTGTCGGCCAGAACAGGAGGAGGAGGCGGAATAGGGGGCGGCGCCGGCAAGATGGGGAGCAGGAGCGACTGGCGAACTGCGTTGCGCGCGGGGGGACGGGAGCGGGAGCGGGATCGGCTTGCGGGATTGGGAGCGGGAGACGGGAACCCTAGCCGCGGCTTGCGGGATTTTAAAACAGGGAGGGGCTGGGGTTGCGACTAGGGAAATAAAAAGGGGGAAAATATTTTGATTATTATTATTATTATTATTTTAGGGTTGTTACAGTGGCAGAACAATGAGACATACCGTTCATAACGCGTCTATAAGATTAACATGGTATGCATGCTTACTTTTTAAATATTGGTTTGCTACAAAATCTGCTGCAACATAATTATAAATTATTCTACATGTACATATAGATGGTAATTTTGTGATATTTGAAGCTACATGAGCATTGATACAAGTGTGTGCAATATGATGAGTTCTTTAACAAAATTATTTATTAATCCATTTTAGATTCTTTAGCATTAATATTTACAATAATGTGTTACGTTTCATTGTGGAGGGGGGGTTAATTTTGTGGGTGGGATTGAAGAGATTACAATTTTATTATGCTTCATTAAATACTAGTCCTTAATATATTTCCATTTTGAGTGATTTTATATGAACAATGGACTATTCATTATGCGGGACAATTTGTTTACTTTCATTGTTTTGTTAGATTTCTTTAAATAAATATGGTTTAATGATTTTTTTTTATTTTGGGTTGTAAATAGCTATATTAGCTATTGGGCTGCCAATAGCGCTTTGACAGGCTGCTATTTTCTTCGGGCTGCCAACAGCCAAACACGGGCTGCTTACATAAACTCCCAAGAAAAAGTATTGAATGATAGTCGGTGAGATTCAATTGATTATATGCATTAGGATATAATGTGTTTTTAGACACAAACATTGTTTTCATTTAGTATATGATGATACGTGAGATATAATAATTGAAAAAAATGAAGAAAACGGAATGCCATACATGTATTCACACTAATTTGTGCTTATATTTAAATAATTAAGATTTTCAAAAATGTATCCCGTATCGTAGGTTTTCGAATAATAATGTTTTTGGTATTTGTATCATATCTCGTATCTCATCAACGTCCTCGTGCACTCAGTCGGCCTTCACCTTCATTCCTTCCCAACAATTCACCCAGCGGACCCCCTCCCAACTCCACCTCATTCACATCCACAAGCACCCAACCGTTTGACTGTTCCGACCTGCTCCTCTGCCTTTGATTCCCGCGCACATGGCACACAGGTAGATCGAGGTGCCACTGTTTGACTGTTCCGACCTGCTCTGGTGGATCGCTCACTCGGAACTATCGTTTGAGTTACAACTCACCCCGACAGCCAGCAAGGTTCCCCTCGTAATGATTTGCATGGAAGAGTTCACCCTTCATTGGATGAATTGGCTTCACCAGTCAACGCCGCGACATGGGTCATGCTAAAGGAGTTCATTCCGCGCTACGACAAGTGTCGCCTCAGTAATGCCTTTGATCGCCACTATGTCGTTCAGCAATTCGACTATGTAGATGTTGGCGCCAAAAGTATCTCCAACCTCCACGCTCTACTTCGGGTTGATGAAAGATGGGGGAAAACGGGAACTGCAAGCAACTAACTATTAGTCGCAAAGAGTTGGAGAGAAGACAGAGGGGAAGATCGCCTTGATCCTAGCAACTAACTACTAGTCACTAAGGTGGTTCAATTGTTTGGGTCAAGATTTTGGGATGTTATAAATCCATTAAAACAATGAGATTTTTTTCAGTGTGGTACAAAACAGATAGGTTTGTCTTACAATACAACAAAAATGATGTCATTACAGTTGTATTGAACCCAAGAGTACAACACAGCATACTAGATCAATTCTGAGGTTGTTTACTTAAAAAGTTATTTTTTGGCTCAATGCAACTTCTCGAATATATATCGAAATGGAGCAAAACAAATTTGCTTATGTTCGTATTGATCCTAGGTTCCCAACACAATAGCCAGACGTCAGTTCTGAGGTAGTTTGCCCAAAAAGTCATGTTTGGGTAACCGTATAGTTCAATGCAACCCGCTTCGAGCAACTTCTCGAATATACATCAAAAATGGTGGGAAACCGATGTCGGTTCATTTGTATTGATCCTACGTATGCAACACAATAGACTATGGGTAGTTACAATCAATTTTATGTCAAGCCATAGTCGGGTCAATATGCTAGTAGAGTCGCCCATACCTCAAACTAAATTCATAGGTAGAGCTCTAGTAGGTCCAATAGATGTTTCCATAGGTTGATGACCCTTAACTTCATCAATATTGTGCTCTTGAGATTCGACAAGGCCAAAACCATCAACCACAATTTCAAGAAGATGTCTGCCAAGATCTTCCCAGGAGAACTAAGCTGCTGAGTTAGATGGAAGACAATACTAGAAGCCATTACTGTTGTCCACTTGACGAAAACATATAAATAGGAAGAGCGAACGGTTTTCAATTCTGTTGGCAAGAAAGATCACTGGATGCTACAACGATATTCTGATAAATAAAAACTGGTACAGAAGGTAGGAATACAGCGTACCCGTATGGGCTAGAAAATGAGGCAAGACGAAACACAATTTCAGAGCGAGAGCTCTTCATTCAGCTACGAACTTCAACTCTCAAGTACGTCTGATCATCTCCAATATCATTCTTAATGTGAATATGCATCATACCGCTGCTTCCAATACTAAATGGTGAGCTCCATTTGCTGCCATCAAGGCTCAACTGAAATTCCAAAATGAATAATTTATACCCTAATAACAGTTGTTATACCACCCGTAAAGGCCCTGGGGTGCGTCTAAAGGAAGCTCCACTAAAGAGAGGTGGGGGTCAGCGGTCAACACGCGATCGCTCGAATCGAAGAAACCGAGCCCGCCATCTCCGCCGCCAACCGCCAGAAACAGAGCGCGCGGAGAGCAAACCGCAAGCACGTGCGCTACCGCACGCACGGTAGCGCGCGGGCAGCGACCCCCGTCGCGGGGGAGCGGCCCCGCCGCACCCCCCTCGGGGTGCGGCTCGCGCGGAGTCGTACCCCTCAAGGGGTACGGCCCAGACGCACCCCTCAAGGGGTGCGGCCAAGCCGCACCCCCCTTGGGGGTGCGGCCAAGCCGCACCCATCAAGGGGGTGCGGCCCAGCCGCACCCCTCAAGGGGGTGCGGCCCAGCCGCACCCCCCTTGGGGGTGCGGCCCAGCCGCACCCCTCAAGGGGTGCGGCCCAGCCGCACCCCTCAAGGGGGTGCGGCCACGCCGCACCCCCCTTGGGGGTGCGGCCACGCCGCACCCCCCTTGGGGGTGCGGCCTAGCCGCACCCCTTGTGGGGTGCGGCCCAGCCGCACCCCTCTAGGGGTGCGGCCAAGCCGCACCCCCCCGGGGTGCGGCTCAGCCGCACCGCCCGTAGGATACGGTCCGACCCCCTCCCCTCGCCTTTTTCCGCAGGGGGGCTCGGAAGGGGCCCTGCCGCAGTCGCGCCCCCGTCAGGTGCGTCGGATCCCAATTTCTATTTGGGGGACAACTCCCCGCTCCACCGATCACTCAGAACGCCTCCGCGGTTACGCGCGCTCAGAACGCCTCCAAGCGCGTTCAAAGCGCTTCCATGTTCGTTGCGCGCTCAGAACGCTTCTGAGTGCGCTCAGAATGCCTCCGCGCTTACGCGCGCTCAGAACGCCTCCAAGCGTGTTCCGAACATCTCCAAGCGCATTCAGAACGCCTCCAAGCGCGTTCAAGGCGCCTCCATGTTCGTTGCGCGCTCGGACCACTTTAGCGCTAGCGCGCGCTCATAATGCTTCTGAGCGCAGTCAGGAAGCATTCTCACTTTTTGTCTTTCAGGCGTCTCACTTTTTGTCTTGCAGGCGTCTCACTTTTTGTCTTTCAGGCGTCTCACTTTTTGTCTTTCAGGCGTCTCACTTTTTGTCTTTCAGGCGTCTCACTTTTTGTCTTTCCGGCTTCTCACTTTTTGTCTTTCCGGCTTCTCACATTTTGGGTTTCAGGCTTCTCACTTTTCAGGAACAGTTAGTCGCCTTTTTCGCCTCCAACAGAACTGCCCGAACTGCCCGAGCCGCCCAAGCTGCCCGAAGGGCAAGGTGGTCATTTACGAAAAATGGCGATCCGTGTGCCCCGAACCGGAGAATACGATTCGTCCATCGAGCATTTATGGAAACTGCCAACGACAAAATTACCGGGCCGCCCCCGGCCAAAGCTATAAAAGGAGCCCCAAGGCTTCATTTGAGAGGACCTTGACTTCTGGACCGAGGAGAGCTCCTTGCAGACTTTTGCGGAATTCTCCTTCGGCACTTGAAGATCTCCTTCGGGATTTGAATATCTCCTTCGGGACTTGAAGATCTTCATCTTCTAGAAAGGCGACCAGCGTTCTCAGAAGAGAAAGGCGACTGGCCTTCTCACTTCCAGAAAGGCGACCAGCGTTCTCAGAAGAGAAAGGCGACTGGCCTTCTCACTTCCAGAAAGGCGACCAGCGTTCTCAGAAGAGAAAGGCGACTGGCCTTCTCACTTCCAGAAAGGCGACCAGCGTTCTCAGAAGAGAAAGGCGACTGGCCTTCTCACTTCCAGAAAGGCGACCAGCGTTCTCAGAAGAGAAAGGCGACTGGCCTTCTCACTTCCAGAAAGGCGACCAGCGTTTTCAGAAGAGAAAGGCGACTGGCCTTCTCACTTCCAGAAAGGCGACCAGCGTTCTCAGAAGAGAAAGGCGACTGGCCTTCTCACTTCCAGAAAGGCGACCAGCGTTCTCAGAAGAGAAAGGCGACTGGCCTTCTCACTTCCAGAAAGGCGACCAGCGTTCTCAGAAGAGAAAGGAGACTGGCCTTCTCACTTCTAGAAAGGCGACCAGCGTTCTCAGAAGAGAAAGGCGACTGACCTTCTCACTTCCAGAAAGGCGACCAGCCTTTTCAGAAAAGAAAGGCGACTGGCCTTCTCACTTCCAGAAAGGCGACCAGCGTTCTCAGAAGAGAAAGGCGACTGGCCTTCTCACTTCCAGAAAGGCGACCAGCGTTCTCAGAAGAGAAAGGCGACTGACCTTCTCACTTCCAGAAAGGCGACCAGCAATCTCAGAAGGGAAGGCGACTGGCCTTCCCGCTTCCGAAAGGCGACCAGCAATCTCAGAAGGGAAAGGCGACTGGCCTTCCCGCTTCCGAAAGGCGACTAGTAGTCTCAGAAGTAAAAAGGACTTAGTTTTTCGAGAGGTGGCCTGTCACCCTCAGAGCTCTCTCTCTCTCCAAGTATTGCAACGAGCAGCGGCTTGTCGCGCTCGAATCCAAGTTTCCCAATTGTAACCCCCCAGAAAATAGTGAAGTTTGGTCGGCACAGCTCCGGCCGCGTGGTTTTTTACCCTTTCCGGGTTTTCCACGTTAAAAAGTCTCTGCGTACTCAACGAACCTCTAATTGACTGTTTGCGCGCTTAGCTCGCTCATGAGCTGAGGCGGTTCAAGTGAACCGGTCTACCAAGAGCCCTAAGCGTTCCGCAACAGTTTGGCGCCGTCTGTGGGAAAGGATTCCCAAATTCCAAGCAAAGGATTTTCGAGCGCGGCACCCGCTTCGCCGGAGTTCATGGAGCCAGCAAGAATGGACACCTCCCCTGAACTATCCGACGCGTGCAGTTCTTCAATTCCAGAGAACCCGGCAAAAGGAGCGCTCATCGCTGCACCCATCCGGCCCCTTTGGCCTGAATCGACTGGCAAACCGACCCCTCCCGCGGGAGGACAGGATCCGGACAATGACAAATATCAACAAAGGCGATCTCCCCTGTCAAAGACAATTTTGGCATACCCAATTCCGGCATGGCTAAAGTTCCTGCACTATAAGGAGTTCCACGGAGTAGAAGACCCCTACGGGCACGTTAATCACTTCTTGGTAACGATGCGGACATTCGGACTTCCCGACCAGATCAGCTGCAAGACCTTCGCCAAGACACTGTGCGGAGACGCCCTCCGCTGGTATCAAGCCCTGCCAGACGGAGCGATACACAACTTCACCGAGTTGCCCTAACTATTCGTTGAATGGCACGAGACACGCTCGCCAAGGATTCAAGAAGAGGGAGAAAATCCGCGAGCACAGACTTGTACACCAAAGCCGCGAGCGCAGACTCGTGCACCGAAGCCGCGAGCGCAGACTCGTGCAAAAAGTCGCGGGCACAGAACCGTGCAAAAAAGTCGTGAGCAAAGGCTCGTGCACCAAAGCCGCGGGCTCAGAACCGTGCAAAAAAGTCGCGAGCAAAGGCTCGTGCAAAAAAGCCGCGAGCACAGACTCGTGCAAAAAGCCGCGGGCTCAGAACCGTGCAAAAAAGTCGCGAGCAAAGGCTCGTGCAAAAAAGCCTCGAGCACAGACTCGTGCAAAAAGCCGCGTGCTCAGAACCGTGCAAAAAAGCCGCAAGCACAGACTTGTGCAAACTAATTTTTTATTATATAAAAGTCGCGGGCTCAGAACCGTGCAAAAAAGCCGCGAGCACAGACTTGTGCAAACTAATTTTTTATTATGTAAAAGCCGCGGGCCAGACTCGTGCACCTATTTTATTATGTGAAAGCCGCGGGCCAGACTCGTGCACCTATTTTATTATGTAAAAGCCGCGGGACAGACTCGTGCAAACTAATTTTTTGACTAATATAAAAGCCGCGGGCTCAGGTCCGCGCAAGCTCATCTGTAACTGTGCAGGTGCTAACAACCAGATTAACAGGATCGCACAAATAAGTAAATACGATGAACACAATAAGAGGGTACACCTGCGTCAGCTCAACGCTGCGCACAAAGCAGACAACAGTGCGGAAAGCGGAAAAGCAAAATACAAACAAACCAACTCAGAGCAACACACAAGCAAACAATAGTATGGAAAACAAGAAAACAGAAGACAATCAACATCAATCCTCGGCTGCGTCCGAGCACTCATCCTCCGAAAGGTATCCCTCTCCAAGACCGGCGGTGTCACACCCGAACTTCCTCCCCACCAGGCGAAGAGTCTTCTGAATACCGCGCTGGACGGCGACTTCGCGCTCGTCCTCCAACAGGGGCCCGACCTCCTTCGTCATGACCTCAGCACGAATCTCCTCCGCCATCTGGAACCGCTCCTCGACAAAAGCAAGAGAATCTCAGAACTCGGCCACTCCGGCCGCCTTGGCCTCCTCAAGGCTGCGCTCGACCGACGACAACCGGCCCACCTCGCTCCTCAGAAAGCCCAGCTCCCCCTCCAGGCGGAACATCTCCCCTGAGCTTCCGACAGCCGACGAAGCGCATCTTGAGCAAGCGCCTTGTCACCACCATACTCCACCCGCAGCTTCTCGACTTCAGACCGGGAAGAAGAGATGTCGACATCCAACTGCTTGATGCGCGACAAGTCATGATCCCTCTTCCTCGGCAAAACGGACATATCGCTCCTCACCTAGCCCGCAACAAACTCAAAAACGAACATTCTTCGCTGGCCATCTGGAAGCGTCTTCCCTCAACCGACGCTTCGACAATGACCAGGGCAGCGGGACCACGAGAGCGCTATCACAACGCAACGCAGAGCGAAAAATGCCTAAACAGAACAAGGAACCAAAAGCAACCACACACTCATCCTCCGACAGCAACTCCTACCCAAGGCACCGCAAAGAGAGCAACGATCAAAGCCGCCACAGAAAAATTAAAAACCTCCGAACTCCTCGCACCGAAATTCGGACTCCGAAGGTTTGGGGGGCTTATGTTATACCACCCGTAATGGCCCTAGGGTGCGTCTAAAGGAAGCTCCACTAAAGAGAGGTGGGGGTCAGCGGTCAACACGCGATCGCTCGAATCGAAGAAACCGAGCCCGCCATCTCCGCCGCCAACCGCCAGAAATAGAGCGCGCGGAGAGCAAACCGCAAGCACGTGCGCTACCGCACGCACGGTAGCGCGCGGGCAGCGACCCCCGTCGCGGGGGAGCGGCCCCGCCGCACCCCCCTCGGGGTGCGTCTCGCGCGGAGGCGTACCCCTCAAGGGGTACGGCCCAGCCGCACCCCTCAAGGGGTGCGGCCAAGCCGCACCCCCCTTGGGGGTGCGGCCAAGCCGCACCCATCAAGGGGGTGCGGCCCAGCCGCACCCCTCAACGGGTGCGGCCCAGCCGCACCCCCCCCGGGGTGCGGCTCAGCCGCATCGCCCGTAGGATACGGTCCGACCCCCTCCCCTCGCCTTTTTCCGCAGGGGGGCTCGGAAGGGGCCCTGCCGCAGTCGCGCCCCCGTCAGGTGCGTCGGATCCCAATTTCTATTTGGGGGACAACTCCCCGCTCCACCGATCGCTCAGAACGCCTCCGCGCTTACGCGCGCTCAGAACGCCTCCAAGCGCGTTCAAAGCGCTTCCAGGTTCGTTGCGCGCTCAGAATGCTTCTGAGCGCGCTCAGAATGCCTCCGCGCTTACGCGCGCTCAGAACGCCTCCAAGCGCGTTCAAAGCACCTCCATGTTCGTCGCGCGCTCAGAACGCCTCCAAGCGTGTTCCGAACATCTCCAAGCGCATTCAGAACGCCTCTGCGCTTACGCGCGCTCAGAACGCCTCCAAGCGCGTTCAAGGCGCTTCCATGTTCGTTGCGCGCTCGGACCACTTTAGCGCTAGCGCGCGCTCATAATGCTTCTGAGCGCAGTCAGGAAGCATTCTCACTTTTTGTCTTTCAGGCGTCTCACTTTTTGTCTTGCAGGCGTCTCACTTTTTGTCTTTCAGGCGTCTCACTTTTTGTCTTTCAGGCGTCTCACTTTTTGTCTTTCCGGCTTCTCACTTTTTGTCTTTCCGGCTTCTCACATTTTGGGTTTCAGGCTTCTCACTTTTCAGGAACAGTTAGTCGCCTTTTTCGCCTCCAACAGAACTGCCCGAACTGCCCGAGCCGCCCATGCTGCCCGAATGGCAAGGTGGTCATTTACAAAAAATGGCGATCCGTGTGCCCCGAACCGGAGAATACGATTCGTCCATCGAGCATTTATGGAAACTGCCAACGACAAAATTACCGGGCCGCCCCCGGCCAAAGCTATAAAAGGAGCCCCAAGGCTTCATTTGGGAGGACCTTGACTTCTGGACCGAGGAGAGCTCCTTGCAGACTTTTGCGGAATTCTCCTTCGGCACTTGAAGATCTCCTTCGGGATTTGAATATCTCCTTCGGGACTTGAAGATCTTCATCTTCCAGAAAGGCGACCAGCATTCTCAGAAGAGAAAGGCGACTGGCCTTCTCACTTCTAGAAAGGCGACCAGCGTTCTCAGAAGAGAAAGGCGACTGGCCTTCTCACTTCCAGAAAGGCGACCAGCGTTCTCAGAAGAGAAAGGCGACTGGCCTTCTCACTTCCAGAAAGGCGACCAGTGTTCTCAGAAGAGAAAGGCGACTGGCCTTCTCACTTCCAGAAAGGCGACCAGCGTTCTCAGAAGAGAAAGGCGACTGGCCTTTCACTTCCAGAAAGGCGACCAGCGTTTTCAGAAGAGAAAGGCGACTGGCCTTCTCACTTCCAGAAAGGCGACCAGCGTTCTCAGAAGAGAAAGGCGACTGGCCTTCTCACTTCCAGAAAGGCGACCAGCGTTCTCAGAAGAGAAAGGCGACTGGCCTTCTCACTTCCAGAAAGGCGACCAGCGTTCTCAGAAGAGAAAGGCGACTGGCCTTCTCACTTCCAGAAAGGCGACCAGCGTTCTCAGAAGAGAAAGGCGACTGACCTTCTCACTTCCAGAAAGGCGACCAGCGTTTTCAGAAGAGAAAGGCGACTGACCTTCTCACTTCCAGAAAGGCGACCAGCGTTCTCAGAAGAGAAAGGCGACTAGCCTTCTCACTTCCAGAAAGGCGACCAGCGTTCTCAGAAGAGAAAGGCGACTGACCTTCTCACTTCCAGAAAGGCGACCAGCAATCTCAGAAGGGAAGGCGACTGGCCTTCCCGCTTCCGAAAGGCGACCAGCAATCTCAGAAGGGAAAGGCGACTGGCCTTCCCGCTTCCGAAAGGCGACTAGTAGTCTCAGAAGTAAAAAGGACTTAGTTTTTCGAGAGGTGGCCTGTCACCCTCAGAGCTCTCTCTCTCTCCAAGTATTGCAACGAGCAGCGGCCTGTCGCGCTCGAATCCAAGTTTCCCAATTGTAACCCCCCAGAAAATAGTGAAGTTTGGTCGGCACAGCTCCGGCGCGTGGTTTTTTACCCTTTCCGGGTTTTCCACGTTAAAAAGTCTCTGCGTACTCAACGAACCTCTAATTGACTGTTTGCGCGCATAGCTCGCTCACGAGCTGAGGCGGTTCAAGTGAACCGGTCTACCAAGAGCCCTAAGCGTTCCGCAACAACAGTATAAAAATTCCAACCCTGCAATCTTCAACACAAGATCATTAAAAGAATTTTGAATATAAAAAACAGGAGTAGAATAGCACGTTCATCACATTTTTAATATCATGACCATTCCTTGGAAGCATGGCTTGAGTTACATAGGAAAAATGTTATGATTTAAGTGCAGTCTTTCAAATGGTATTAAGTTTCCCATGTGGTTGTTCACAACATTCCGAGTATTCTGGACGGTTTTAGTTAGAAAATATTTAAGGGTAAAAGCGATTTCATGAGAAAAGCTAAACATAATGCAAAGTTAGAAAAAACTTGACCTAATACAAACATCGGAAGAAATACAAATAATTCCATGTGTGTGCATATGTTAGAAAGATACAAAGAGAAAAAATATAGATATGAAAAAAGAAAAAAAATGTAATAACGATATTCTTTCACCTTTAGCAATTCGTTTCTACAAATTGATTTCCATTTCAAAATCTTTGGAGGATCAGTAGGTTGCAAGAACTCCACAATTTTGGTATTACATTGGGATAGATACACGGTGCATCCAACTAAATTGATAAATAAAAATATTTGGTAGGAAGCTGATGACCTGGACAAAGTCAAAAATAAACTGTAAAAATTAGTATATAATAGGATTATTTTTGTTTTCTATTGGGAAATTGGCATTTCCATGCTATATACATATAGGAAAACGATCACATGTTGAATAACAATCAGAAGAAAAAGTAAAACCCCATTTATTTGTATAAGACATATTACATCTAAAGCATAATATGTTTGAGCTATATAAGCACAAATATGGACATGACATATAATTATTCCTAAAGACATGGTAAGTCGGAAAAGACTGATACCCATGCTCAATAATGTTCAGCTTGTTTTAACAAGCTCATTTTCTTAACAAGCTTTTGATCATATTCAGCTCAATAGTAGCTCTATGATGCCCATAGATATAATACACTAAAGTATGCATATACACGACGTGAATGCAGTATTAAGGACATATTTGTTATAGGCTCAAAGCTGGGGCATGTTAAGAACTCCAAGTCTCTCTGTGTTCAGCTCATCTCTAGTAAATACAGGTTGGAAGTCCAGGCATACCATGGAATAAATTTGTATGATGTATGACTTATGTCATGATTTTTTGATATTATACACGGTTTTAAAATGCGGCCTTGAACGGCGCTAAAACGTGGCCTTGAACGGCGCTAACGCGCGGCCTTGAACGGCGCTAAAGCGCGGCATTGAACGGTGCTAAAGCGCGGCCTTGGACGGAATTAAAACGCAGACCAAACTCGGCCCAAACGGAGTCCCATCGCAGTCCAAATGCATCCCAAAAAGTGGCTCAAATACGGCCCAAAAGTGACCCAGAAGCGGCGCCAAATGCGGCCCAAAAAGGGGCCAAACACGACGTTGGAAGGGGCTAAAACCCGATCCAAACGGAGTACCAACCTGTCCCAAACGGAGTCCAAACGCAGCCCAAATGGAGTCAAACGCGGACGAAAGGGAGGGCAAATGCGGATCAAAAGCAGCCAAAATAGGGCCCAGACTCCGTTCCGGCTCCGTTTTCCGTTTTTGTTCCGTTTTATGCGAGTTTTAGTCCAGTTTTGGCCGCATTTTCTTGATGCAATATATATGTGTTAGTTAAAATAAAATTTGATACGTTAATATAATATTAATTAATAATAAGAAAAGAATGGAAGCGCGAACTTGTGGCCTATTAATAATAAATCTACTCCAAAAGGCTCCTCCCTCCTCCCTCCTCCGCTCAAGTTCTCCCTGGAATTCCAACTCCACGCTCCTCAAGATTTCACCGGAAATCCAAATGGATCGAAGAACGTTGATTCTGCTGGGCGTGCACGCCATTGCACTCTTGTGGATTTTTAAGTCCACGGCTCCCGACGCAATCTACTACGCCATCCGCAAGGCCCTCATGCGCGCGCGCTTGTTATTCGCAGACATCGCTTCCTTGTATTCCGCGGTAATTACTTGGGCTATGTTGATCACTATGCTCGGCATCGTAATGGCATGTCAAACAATATTCGTCGGCACGGACGAGATGATGAAGATAGCGGTGAAGAAGTTTGTTAGTTCTGTCCTGAAGAAGGCCATCATCGCGGGTCTCATCTCTGCTCTGTTTGCATTCATAGTTAATCGTTTTCTTTAGTTTTTTGTTTCCTACAACATTTTTGTTTCGTTTAAGTGGCTGTAAATAGAATGTGTCCTCTTATTTCTTACAACATTTTCTTATGTTTTCTTGAATGATAAATAGAATGTGTCCTCTTGTTGGATTTACCGATCAAGATAGTTAAATCACTTGCCCTGTTCTTGAATGGTCTCATCTCTGCTCTGTTTCTTACAACATTTTGTCATTTTCTTTCTTTCTTTTTGTTCATTTGTTGGCTTGTTTGGAGAGAGAGAGAGAGAGGAGAGATGAAGAACGGGTCGTCGGGAGGAATGGGGTGGAGAAATAATGAAATAGTCATTTTAATTATCTATATATAATATTTTCTTGAAATATTTGCTTTGAGATTCGTGGGCATCAACTTAATGCATGTTTTGTAAATGTTAAAGGGGGGCGTGGACGATGAATGAGGGGGCAGTGACCACCGGGGGAGAAGAAACTCCTACTACTGCGACTTCATGCGTGGAAGAATGGTGAAGGGTCGGAATCTCTCCTTGCAGGTTAAGTTTTTCTTGGCATTTATGATAGCGGGTACCGCGAGAACGACGATGAAGAATACATATGAAAACTTTTCTATTTAGGTCAAAGTAATCGTGTAAAACAAGGCTTAAGAAACTGAAGATCTTCAGATATTGATTCTTTCTGTTGTATAAGCGTCACGAACTTATTTTTTGGGGTGGTCACTGGTCAGTATATTCCTGGAAGTTTTCTTTTTTTCCCTTCTTATTAATGTTAATCTGTATGCTTCTCTGGAAGTTTACGTGGATATATTTTGCATTTAACAATTGAGAATAGTGGCAGAAAATCATGATATGTTAGGATCCTAATTGTGGTTGGGCAAGTCATAGTTTGGCTAAGTTCTCATTTTGGACGTCATTTCAACTCTGTTTGATGTTTCACTTTTGCTCCAATGGTAAGGATGAACCACCTCAAAAGAGAAATTTACAGGTTTGGATATCCTTCTTTTTTTCCGAAAAGTCGGTATCGTTATTTTGAGCTCTACTATCAAAGGAGCTTCATTTTTTTTATTAGATCCACATAATCTCAACATATGATACAATGGGTCCGAACCGGCAATCTTGCAGAGCTTAGGTAGGAGATGCATGCACGGGATTTGTGGAAGGGAAATTTCGTTACTACCTGAATTAAGTGAAATAAACAGAAAATGAGGGATGGAGTGGTAATTTTGGACGGAAGAGAAAGTACGAATTTTATTGGCCACGTTCTCATTTTTTCAAGGAAGACACGTCTATTTATTATAAATCATGTGTGATTTAAAATGGTTTAAATTGGGGATTATTTTTTTTAATTGTACATTTAGTTTCATTATGTCAGTAGCCTCGTCCCACTAAATTGATTCTCTCTCTAGTCGTTGATGGATGTTTCATCGGAATTGAACAGGTTGCTATCAATTGCAAATAGGTCGGAATTATGCAAAATTTGACCCGATCTTGCATTAAGAATAAATTTTGGGATCTTGATAAAAAAATTTATGAAAGCTTTGTCTCTTCACCATGGGTCTAATGTTTCTCGATCCGAGTTCTAGAACTCTGGCAATCGACGTTGAACATTCATTTTGGGTGAAATGGTCACCTCGCCAAAATTCAATCAAAATCTTCAATTGAAGAGTCTATCATGTTCATGTCTTTTTTCTGATATGGGTCATATGTGCATCATAGTACTTGCATCAGGGTGATCGATGCAACAAGATCAATAAAAGTTGCTCGTTGATCTCGAGCCACATAAGGTTACATGTACCTTCATCTATTTATAATTCCTCATTCATATCTACTTATCCAATTTTAGTCTATATTAGTTCACAAAATTGTAGGGCCAATTAAGTGTTGAAAAGCCTAGATTCAATTATCTTCTCTCAATTCTTACTGGACTAGTGTCATATTATATGCCCGCGCCTGCTATTCATGCCATTGTATTTTGTGTCGCGCACATCACGCGCGGACGCTCTTATCACTTAATGGTATAGACCTTAAATAAAATGGTTAATCAAATTATGGTAATTGATACTTACGGCAATCAAAAATTCAAAACAAAACTTAAATATTTTATTGCTAAAATGTTATTAAATATTATGAAATAAAAAATTAAATATACTATTTAATTTTAATTTCGGAATTATGTATTAAAGAGGAATACCAAGAGAAGCACACATTTAAAATTCAAACTTTTTTCTTTGAAATTCTTATCCCATCAAAAACTCATCAAGGCTAAACTCTAACAAGACTCCTTTCATAACCAGTCGCTTTGGAAGGAGCATCCTCGATGAAATTTTCAAAACATAGACCTATTCTCCAATTCAAAAAAGGTTCCAGCACAACAAACTGCACGATCTACCAACAACACCCTATATTGTTACTCACTGACGCCCAGCACCGACCGACTGTCCCCTCCACCTCTAGTAGCCCTCCTGGCTACGGCGACAACACTGGTGATTCCACACATCGGGGACCTCTTCAGGCTGCCCAGATCCACCCGATAATCCACAAACCTCTAGACCTCAGTTTGATTTCCAGCCTCCTCACCCACCTCCATAGGGCATTTCCACACCATCCGACCACAAGAGACCCTTCCTGCCAAGGGAAATGGCATGATGGCGTCGGTTGTCAGACAACCTCGGGAAGCTAGCTCACTAACAGATATGAGGTTCATGGAAAACTTAGGGATATAGACAACATCGAGAATGTGAAAGTGGGTGGTATGCAGGGTACCACATCTAGCAATGGGCAAGGTGGTGCCATCAGCAATGATGACACGTATGTTTACCCGGAAAACCGCTTCTCGGGTTTGATCACTCTCGGACCGGGCGAACTGCTGGGTCAGGCCGCTGAGTTCCAGGATCGGTAGCTCTCAGCTCAGGGTAAACCAGACCGGGTGGTCCGAGGTCAGTTTCGGACCGCCCCCAAGAGTGAAAGTCGCCAAAGGCCAAAATAAGAAGGCTATCCGCGGTCTCAGGAAGGAGGCCGCTCGGGTAGTGCTACAGAGATTCAAGATTCAAACCCAGAAGAGCAAGCCGCAGTTTCAGCTCGGGAATTACTCGGGTTATCTTTTGAAGAGCGGGCAAGCTATGTCCAAAAGACAGACCGCGGTCTCAAACCAGAGGCCGCCCGGTCTGAATCATTGACTTGGTCCCGGTATCTTCAGCCTCAGACCAGACAGGTCGGAAGAGCAAGCCGCCAAGCCGCGCGGCTTTTTCTTTTTTCTTCTTTATGCATCCCGTCACCGCCTGCCCGTTTCTCCTGTACCCGGGCAGGCGGTTATTTTATCCCTGCCCATTCGGGCAGGCCCCCAAGCCTATAAATAGGGGGCGGCACTGTTCATAAGACACGCACACTCGAATCTAGGAGCTCGCTTGTTTGAGCTGCGGACTCGAGTTTCCCGTCTTGCGGACTGTCTGACCGGCCGGCTTCTCTTTTTCTGCACTTGCAGCCTGCTGTAATCACTTTTCTTTAATCAAAGGAAAGCCCGTCGCAGGAGTGGCATCTGCCGCGGCGGGCGAAGTCTGGCGTTGACCGCTGCTAGCGGTCTCATCTTTTCATCTAAAAAGTAACCGGCAACCCGCAGCCTCCGGTTTCCCTCGGAGGTGCATTCTCGGACTCAACAGAAACACGCAACCTTCAGATCGCGGAGTGTCGGTGAAATCCCTTTTCGCCATAATGTCAGACCGTCAGTTCGCCCTTGGAGACCGCTCCGATCATAGCGAGGACTCTCTGTGGGAAGCCCTGGAGCAGTCAAAGAGAGAAGCCGAGCGGGCTCAGAGGGCCACTGATCAGCGCCTTGAAGAGATCAGTCGGACTTTAGCAATACTAACTGAGCGACTAGTTCCGCAATAAGCCGCGGCCAATCGGGCGGTGACCCCGGTCCTTCCTCCACCTCCTCCTTACTCGCTACCGCAGGCCGCTAATTTCCAGCTCCAGCAAGAAGATCCTGCGGCTAGGGAAAACTTCTATCAGGAAGCCGCGCACAACATGCCAGCTCGAGTCCTCGACTTCCAGGGGGCGACTTCTCACGCCGCCCATATTCCCTACCCGCAGGAAGGCGCGGCCCATCTCTCCTACCCGCCTGAAGTTCCTATTCATCACTCCTACCCGCCAGAAGCAGCCGCC
The DNA here is from genome assembly GCA_033032865.1 of Dactylorhiza incarnata. NCBI lineage: Eukaryota > Viridiplantae > Streptophyta > Magnoliopsida > Asparagales > Orchidaceae > Dactylorhiza > Dactylorhiza incarnata. Next base: position 51,812 of record JAWHQI010001547.1, on the reverse strand, counting down.
CGGTCTTCTTATCAGGCGGCTTGTCCGCGAATAGTCGCAGCTCCAGCGGCTTATTGCTCTACTCCTCTATATGAAGACATGGAAGAGACCTCTCCCTTTGTGGACGAAGTCAGAGGGGAGCCTGCCCCTAATAATTTCAGGGAACCTCGCCTGCCAGCATTCAATGGAGAGACGGATCCCACGGTTCATTTACAAGCTTTCGAGTCAGCTGTTGCTCTCAGAACCTTGACTGATGCAACCAAGTGCAAGCTTCTGGTGACCTCCTTTGAAGGGCAAGCGAGGGAATGGTTTTATGGTCTGCATCCCAGATCGATCCATTGTTTCACAGAGCTGCGAAGAGAATTCCTGCTGAGATTCTCCACCTCAAGGAAAAGAAAGAGCGGCCCGGCGGCCCTTTTCGATATAAAACAACGGGAAGGCGAGACATGGGCTCGTTTTGTGGATCGATTCCAGAGAGAGATCATGGAAATCCAGAATGTAGACCCGGAGCTGTATAGGGTGGCCCTCATCCATGGCCTAAGGGAGGGCCCCCTAAAATTTGAAGCAAATATAAGGGAGCCTAAGACTTATCAAGAGATGATAAGTTTGGCAAATATGTTTATCAGAGGGGAGAAGAGCAATCCAGACTACGTCGCAAAGCTGGTAAGCGCAAGGAGTCATCGAATTCATCCTTCCGTCATCCACCATCGAATCAGTCTCACTTCGAACCCCGCTCCCAAAGGGGGAGGAACTATAAAAACAAGCAACCATTTATGGGCCATCAGCGGTTTCAAGATCAGAAGCCACCGTTGGCCATCGCTCCCACTCCATCCGCTCCCCTTCCACAGATCATGCCGGTATATTTACCACAATATGCCGCGCAGCCACCTCCAATCATTCCATCAACCCAATACGATGATTCGCAAGACTCATTCACTCCCCTAAATGTCACCATGGACGAGGTAGTCCAAATTCTGCAAAAGAGGCCAGATTTCAAAAGGCCCGCTCCTCTGAAGTCGGATATTCGTAATCGGAATCCGAACCTTTATTGTGAATATCATAAAGAAGGGGGGCATTTAACTGAAGAGTGCCGGGCCCTTCGTTTGCTCATAGAAAGACTTCTGGGAGAAGGAAAGCTTCGGGGTCTAATTCGGAAAGATAAAACTGCTGAGCCAACTACCGAGAAGAAGAAGGAGAAGGAAACAGTAGAAGTAACCTGGGAATGCGCCGACGTCGAGGACGCCGGCTATTATGGTGATATCCACCCTTCTACCGAATGCATCGAAGTCAATGATGTGGTCCCCTTAGGGGACATCTATTGTATCCATGGGGGAGCTGGAGCAGAATCATCTCGCAAATCCAGCATTGCGAGAGTTCTAAAGCAGGAAGTGGCGGCCACTACAAGTTCTCCTCCCAAAAGCACTATTGTCACGTTTGGTCAGGATGACCTTCCCCCCAATGCTAATCCTTTCGATGATGCGGTGGTTATCAGGGCCGTTGTTGAAAACTATACCGTCCACAAGATTTTGATTGATACTGGCAGCTCCGTCAATCTCCTTTTCCGCCCAACTTTCGAAGCCCTGAAGACTGGAAAGCATTTGCTTCCCACCGATGGGCCCCTCTACGGTTTTTCTGGGGAGAAGAAGGAAGTAGAGGGTTCAGTAAAGCTCCTGGTCTCTCTCGGAGGAGTGATAAAATTGATCAATTTTGTGGTAGTAGATGCTCCAAGTAACTACTGCGCCATCTTCGGGAGGCCGATTCTCAATGCATATAGGGTGGTAGTGTCCACCTTTCATCTTGCCCTCAAGTTTGCTGCTGAAGGAAAACAATATCGGGTTAGGAGCAACCCCAAAGTAGCTCGGGAGTGCTACGTCCGAACTGTCAACATGATCACTGACGTTCCGCTTCCCAAGATCATGGATGAGGTGCTGGAGGTGGCTGAGTCTCCAGAGGCCGCCGAGGAAGGAAAAGATCGAGAAGGGGCTCACTTGGAACCTGCCCAAGTGACTCAAGATGTTCCTATCGCTGAAGGGGCAGAAAAGAAGCTGGTCATCAACGCTGAGTTATCAGAGGAGGAGAAAGTGGAGCTAATCTCTTGCCTGTTGGGGAATCTTGATATCTTCGCTTGGTCAGCGGAGGATATGCCTGGAGTGGATCCAGACGTGGCTTGTCATCATCTAAACGTATCTCCTGAGTTCAAGCCCATCCAACAAAAGAAGAGAGAAGTGGCGACCAAGTTGGCGTTGCCCATCAGAGAGGAGGTTTCCAAACTCCTAAAAGCGGGTTTCATTTCTAAAATTCAATATCCCGCGTGGATGTCGAACGTTGTAATGGTTAAGAAATCTGGTGGGAAGTGGCGCATGTGCGTAGACTTCACCAAACTTAATAAAGCGTGCCCTAAAGATTGTTACCCTTTGCCTCGGATAGATGTTTTAGTTGATTCCGCAGTTGGGTATGGTTTTATGAGTTTCCTCGATGCCTTCTCTGGGTATCATCAAATTAAAATGCACAAGCCTGACATCCCGCATACCTCATTTATCACAAACGATGGGTGTTACTGCTATCTCGTAATGCCCTTTGGTCTTAAAAACGCGGGTGCAACATATCAAAGAATGATGGATACCGTCTTTAAACATCAAAAGGGCAGGAATCTCGAAGTTTACGTTGATGACCTTCTTCTCAAAAGTAAAACATTCTCATTACACTTGAAAGACCTCGTAGAGACGTTCGCTACTCTACGGAGGTTCAAGTTAAAATTGAACCCATTAAAATGTGTGTTCGGGGCGAATAAAGGAAAATTTCTTGGACATCTTCTGACTCCTGATGGCCTTGCACCAAATCCAGATAAGGTGAAGGCCATCCTTGATATGACCCCTCCTCGAAATACTAAAGAAGTTCAACAACTTGGGGGAGATTGGCAGGATTGAGCAGATTTATCTCTAAATCCGGAGATAAAAGTGCCCCATTCTTTAAAACATTGCGAAAAGGATCAAAGTTCGAATGGAGCGAGGAATGTAACAAGGCTTTCGAGCAACTAAAGGGACAGTTAACTTCGACTCCACTACTCCAAAGTCCCCGTGAGGGGGAAAAGCTATTCTTGTATCTGGGAGTCGGACCAGAAGCGGTGAGTTCTGTCCTTGTTCGGGAAGAGAAGAGGAGGCAGTTTCCAATATACTATGTCAGCCACATCCTTAAAGATGCCGAAACCAGATATTCGATCCTGGAGAAACTGGCCTTGGCTTTGGTTATGTCTGCGCGAAGGCTTCGCCCTTATTTTCAGGCTCATTCCATCCAAGTTGTTACAGATCATCCTCTAAAGAGTATTCTTGAAAAGCCAGATCATTCAGGGAGGTTGGCAAAATGGGTTATTGAACTAAGCGAATTTGAGATATCATATATCCCCCGAACAGCAATCAAAGCACAAATCTTGGCAGACTTCCTGGTAGATACAACAGAGCTTAATCCAGAACAGGCGGTACAATCTCCTCTGGCTTGGGTCATTTATGTGGATGGGGCTTCTGGCAAAAACTCTGTGGGAGCCGGAGTAGTGTTGATCAGTCCAAATGGCATCAGGCTGGAGCAAGCTATCAAGTTCTTCTTCCCAGTTACGAATAACCAGGCAGAGTATGAAGCACTTCTGGCTGGGCTAAGGCTCGCGAAAGAGTTGGGTATAGAATATATGCATGTTAGAAATGATTCATTGGTGATGGCTTCCTAAGTCTTGGGAAATTATGAGACAAGGGAGTCGATTCTGCGAAAGTATCTGCTATTAGCCAAAAAGGAAATCGGAAGATTCAAGTCATTTATTATCGAGCACATCCCAAGAACGCAAAATGAGGAGGCAGATGAATTGTCGAAGTTCGGTCTTCCATCAGGGGGAGTGACCTTTGAACTTTTTCATCCGGCAATAGACGAGGCAGAACTCATGCAAATTGATCATAATCCTTCATGGAAGGATCCTTATGAGTTGTTTCTATCAAAAGGAGAGTTTCACCATTCCATCAAAGATCGGAGAAGATTCAAAAGGAAGGCGGCATATTATTATCTGATAGTAGGAATACTCTACAGAAAAACTTTGATTTCCCCCTCAGCACGATGTGTTTCGGAAGAAGAAATCCCTATCGTACTCCAGGAAGTTCACTCTGGGGAGTGTGGTAGCCATTCAGGGGCAAGAACCTTAGAAAAGAGGATTCTGCGGCAGGGATATTTTTGGCCGACCATGAGAAAGGATGCTGAAGCATTTGCTAGGAGGTGTGTGCAGTGCCAAAAGTTCGCTCCTCTTCAGCACCTGCCCGCTCAGTCGCTTAGGTCAATAACGGCACCCTGGCCCTTTGCGGTTTGGGGGATGGATCTCATCGGGCCCTTTCCAATGGCCAGCGGTCAGCGCCGCTTTATCATAGTGATGATTGACTACTTCAGCAAACGGATCGAGGCTAAGGCACTGGCAAGAACTACTACCCAAATCATCAGAAACTTCATCTGGGGAGAAATTGTCTGTCGACACGGAATTCCGCTGGCAATCGTCACTGATAATGGTCCACAATTCAATAATCCTGAGATGATAAAATTCTGCGACCAGGATGGAATTGACCTGCGGTTCTCCTCAGTGCATCATCCAAGGACCAATGGCCAGGTAGAAGCAGCCAACAGACGAATCCAGCAGCTCTTGATGAAAAAGTTTGGAATCAGAAGGGAAACTGGGCAGATCAACTTCCTTCCATCCTTTGGACCCTTCGTACTACTCCATCTTCAGCTACAGGGGAAACACCGTTCAAACTATCTCATGGCTCGGAGGCTGTTGTTCCTGTGGAGTTTGAGGTGGCCACTCCAAGAGTTGTGTACGGAAAAGAAGGAGGAGAAGCATGGATAGAATACAATGACGAGGCTATCAAATACAGTTTGGATCTAATCGAAGAACTTCAGGATGAGGCAACAATTAGACAAGAAGAAGTTAAAAGGAGGATGGCGAAATACTTCGACAAAAATGTCAGGGTAAAGCATTTCGCGGTTGGCGACGTCGTACTAAAAAAGGTTGATGCAGCAGCTCGAGCAGGTAATATCGGGAAGTTAAATCCTAATTGGGCAGGACCTTTCATCGTCAAGGAGGCATTAAAAAGTGGGGCTTATCGCCTCCAGACAAGTGAAGGAGAAGACATCCCGCGCACCTGGAGTGGCGACGACCTCAAACGGTTCTATCCTTGAAATGTCTTCCTTACTTTTCTGCAGTTGCTTGAGATATTTTAATAAGAAGCCCCATACTGACACTTCTCCATGTCTGATGTTTATTTTCTGCATGTTCTCATATATCAAACTCACTGAACCACGGAGACATCGCCATGTTCTGCTCGAACCCCCTCGGATTGTAGTCATTAGCGTAAAACCATGAAGATCATGTGTAGCGGGGAGTTTTCGCACACGTGTAGTGGTAGCTTGCCAATTCCCGTGCGGTGGTCTTCAGAACCTTAGATTCCGGCTGATATCCGACACACCCCTGCATCAAGGGAGGTCTAGGTGAATGTTGGCTCTATCATGCCCCGAGGGGGATATAATTACAGCTTCGATGATCCTTCTGAGGAAAGCAATGTCGGTATAGCCCCCGCGGCATAACCACACCTGCCCAACTGATCATCTTAGTCTGTGACTATCGAATACTCCAAGGAACTCTCAAGCGATGCCTAAGCGGGACCCACAACTGAGTTGATCTCTCTGAGGAAAGCAATGTTCGCCGCCTAGGCCCACCTGCCCAATTGATCAACTCGGCTTGTAGCCCTAGGCAAGAGAGCAGTCGAGTCGCTTACAGCCCTTATGACCACTTGAGGAAAGCAATGTTCGCCGCCTAGGCCCACCTGCCCACTTGGTCATCTGGGTCTGTACTTGTTTCTCTTTATTTCTACAGCTCTTATGACCACTTGAGGAAAGCAATGTTCGCCGCCAAGGCCCACCTGCCCACTTGGTCATCTGAGCCTGTAGATTATCCTTTTTTCTTTACAGGAAAAGTATTCATCTCGTGTGGTTTTTTGTATGAAACCATTCGGGGAAGGTGTTACTAAAACAGGTACAGGTGTTCTTCTACCCTAATAAAGGGTTGTGATAACTAAACCGGGCGGTCTGAACTTTCAAACCGAACGGTCTGATTGTGTATAAGTCAGGATATTTCTGGATAAATTATATGGTCGCCCGGGTTGTATTCTAACCGGGCGGTCCTGACAATCTTTTATAGACTGGGCATTCATGGACAATTATATGGCTGTCCGGGTTGTATTCTAACCGGGCGGGTTCGTCCATCCATTATAAATTGGACATTTATTGAGCTAATCATATTATTGCCCGGATCATGTTCTGACCGGTCGGGTTTATTCATCCCTCCGTTCTATTGAATTGGATATTACTAGATCTGAATATATTGCTCAGGTTTGTATTCTAACCGGGCGGCCATTACATATCTCTTACAGTTAATTGGATTGGATATCTCAAGATCTAAATATCTGATCGCCCGGATTATTCTTCAATCGATCGAGTTGAACTACTTCTTAAAGCAAAAAGTTATGATTCGCTATTTACATCGGCGAAGGATAAAATATATCTGAATAAAAAGAAGCCGCCCGGTCTATATTATAGTCGCATGAGTCTATATGTTATGGTTCATATTATCAGAAATGAGACGTGTTGAGACCTAAAAACGAGTAATCGCACGGTTCGAACATAGATCGCCCAAGATCATCAAATCATCACTTATACTGAGATCAGAGTAACCGCACGGCTAGAGCATAAAGAGCAAAAGGTGAAAAGAAAGAAAAGAAACAAGACATCCGCCACAAGTAAGTAATACTGAGAGATCGATCAAACAGGTAGAATTTCTATTCATTTCTTTAAATATTTTTGACAAAAGGTTAACCGCCCGGCTAACAAAAAAGACCGGCGGTTGTACAAAAATGAAGTTAAAAGCAAAAGACACTATTCTGCCGACTTCATCTTCTTCTTGACAGGAGAAATCGAGTCCACATTGACGTCGGGCGAATAGCCTTCACTTGACGTGGAAGAGTAGTCCGATGAATCGCTACCACTTGACCGCCCGGTCTTGCTAGCAGAGCCAGTTGTTCCGGAGGACAAGCTTTCGTCATCATCACCATCATCAGCATCATCATCCGCGTCGACCTCCTCAGCGGCTTCACCGCTTCTATCGCCTCCTTGATGGAGTACGATCTCCCTGCCCGCGACGGCTTCAGCCTCTTTGCCTACTTTGGCTTTTCCCTTCTGCCTTCGGCTGATCTCATCAAGCTGAACCTTCAGGGCAGGGAAGAGGTCGGAGAAGGTTGTACCCCCGAACCCTTCGCACAGACCGCCCCGGTCTTCCATAAGGCCCAAAGCTTTGTTGATCCCTTGGGCCACGTGAGGCAAAACCTCGTCTTGGAAGGCCGGGTTGGTCATCTCATATTGTTTCTGCAAAAAAGAAAAAAGGAACATAATAAGTCAGGTCGCTCGGTCTGAATAAAAGAAGCCATGTCATCGATTGTCAAAATCACCGCTACGACTTCTTGAAGCCGCGCGTTCTCTTCTTGAAGCCGCGCATTCTCCGCGACCTGCTCCTCGTATTTCTTCTCCAGAAGTTTCTGGACAGAAAACAGCCGCCTGTGCGACAAGGCCATGAAGTGATTGGCCGCAAACCCCCATGCGCCGGCTTGCGCCGCTAGCCGGGGAAGCTCTTCTTCCGGGGTCTTCCTCAGTTTCTTCAAAGTCTTTCGGCCATACATAGCGGCCCCGGCGGCTAGCGCATGGCGGTTGATTTTGTCACTTCCCCATGCGGGAAGTGCGGTGGACACCTGGATGCGGCTCCCATCCCTATGCCAGAGGACAGTCGGGTTGCCCTGCAGGTCGGGCGGGTTTCCGCAGGAACGAAGGAGCTCATATTCATCAGAGGACGCCGGGCCCTCTTCCTCTGATGATGGCGACCTGTTTCGCCGCTGCCTCTTCTCCCTCTGGGTCAAAACCGGGACGGCCGGAGTGACCGGCTTGTTCGCAGGGACGATGCGGGCAGCTGCAAGGCAAAATAAGAAGTTTAAACAAAGCAGTCCGTGCGGTCATATGCAAGCGGTCTAGAAGAACTTACTGTGCTCGGGGAGGACATCCTCTAGCTCTGAGAACAGCGGGATGTAATGATTGATGTCCAACCGCTCGTTCTCAAGGAAAGCGAAGGTGTCCTTCTCGATCTGTCCAACCTGAGGGATCTGGAAGGCCTCTTCCCCCCGAACTTGCGGGTTGGTTTGCAACAGCCCGAAGTTGCCTTCGAGCATCACGAACCGCTCCGACCAGTCCGAGACCTTGTTCGCCAGATTGACAATTTTCAGTCCGTGGCATCCAAAGTAAAGATGCCCCCTGAAAGTTGAAGTCCCCACGGCGGAGACAGCTCGCACCGAGAAGAACTTCCTGAAAAGGTCAAGAGAAAAACTGGTTCGCTCGAACCGGAGGTAAGATATGAAACTATATATGGAGGCGATGGAGTTCGGTGGAAGTTGGCCGGGTACAATCCCGTAATGGTCGAAGATGGCTATGACTTCAAGTGGCAGCGGAAATTTGAAGCCATATTCGAAGTGGTCGACCGGGACGGCTATTTGGTGCGGATTGGAAGAGTTAATCCGCTCGTCGCGCAAAGGGAGCCGCGCGAGCAGGTTACTCCCTGCCATGTGTTTTCTGATGAATTCATCCAGTTCGCTCTGGGTGAGTCGGCACTCTGGGTGGTCCGCCGAATGAAAGGCTAAGGCCGCATCCGCTCGAACGGCTTTAACCTTAACAGGCCGCTGCGACATGTTCTTAGATCGCGCCATCTGGAAATCGTAAAAATGACTTCGAAGAGTCCCTACTTATAGATTTTTACGATCTGCAAATAGTAAAATTATGCTACGACTATACATTTCTAACCGCACGGTCAATTGCCTGCATGGTTAGATTCACCAGAAAAATAGAAGAAGCAAAGGAAATAAAAGCAAGCACACAACACAGATCGTGCGACCTGAAATCAGTTCGAATGAGGCACGAAAGAGATACAACACAAACACAACGGCTAAAATAAGAACCCGCACGGGTTGTTCAAATAAAAGATAAGATAAAAAGAAGCATTATTCAAACAGAGGCCGAATCAACAAGCCGCATTTACAATACAAATTGTTCTCAAAAGCCGTTCACGGATGACGGCGTTCAGGGGAGACATCTTCCCTGTGAAGTCGCGCGACCTGGTCGCTGGTGGTGTTCAAAAGAGAATAAATCTGGCTGGTATGATAATGGAGATGGTTGATTGTGCTGTGAAGCCGCCCGGCATCCCTTTCAACCCGCGTAGCGGGAATCATGCGAGGGGTTGCGGTGGCCTCATCAATCATAGGATCAGCCGCCCGAGCCGGGGGAGGGTTTGAGCCCGCCCCAACAGTCGGGCGGCTAACAATCTGCATCCCATCATTCATACCTCGCCGGCCCGCAGTGACTTCCCTGGTTAACCGCAGGAATTTGTCTTGGTAATATTTCGAGTCTTCCTCGAACTTAGCCGATATTCGCTTCTCCTTCTCGAGCTGAGCGGTCAGAATGGCGACTTGCGCCACCCTTGCTCTCTTCTCGGCCTCCACCGTAGCTCGCGCGGTCTCAAGCTGAGCCTTCAGCGTCTCTTCAGTCTTCCCCCTCGCCATTCTCTCGGCCTCCAGAGCAATCCGAGTACCGGCCTCCCGATCTTCCACCTCCTTCAAGCGGGCCCTCAGATTTACCAGATCCTCCTCAAGACGATCAAACAGTTGCAGCCCTCCTTGCGAAATCGTCGCATCGGTTGATATTGGGGGGAGTAATGGAGGCAGGCTGGCCTCAAGGTCGCCCGGCGTCACAATCTGTTCCTCACTATCTGCAAGAGGCCGCTCAGGTTATAAGAAGCAGGAGCATACAACGCCATAAAAATACAAAATGAACATAAATATAAGATCAATATCTGGGCGCACAGGCCGCTTAGACCGTTCCGGGACCACCTTCCGACGTTGCTCACGCCAGAGTCTCTCCGATTTCTGCCTAACGGAAGGGGACCAGGCCGCTAAGGGAAAGAAGCTCGACGGCGGGGTTAGTAACTTGTTATGACGAGGCCGCGGGATGAAGAAGCGGACAGCTTTATAATCCGTGGGATGCTTACCTGGTACGAAAGGATCAGGCCGTAGTGGCTTGTTCAAAACCCGCTCCGCTCCTTCCTTCTTTGCCATCATTATCTCCTCACCGGTCATCACCGAGGGGACCTCCGCCTGCACTCTCAGCACTTCTCCGAGTTCCCTCGCTCTCTCTTCGACCTCCAGAGCGGTCCGAGCAGCAGCTTCTTGCTTTTCGACCTCCAGAGCGGTCCGGGCAGCAGCTTCCCGCTCTTCGACCTCCGACCGAGCGGTCTCCTCGGGATGGGATGTGTTGTCTGTGGTGGAAACAACTCGCTTTGAAGACATCGGGCTGTCAAGAAGCTTATCTCGCCCCATCAGCTCGTCCATATCCTGAAAGATCCCATTGAGTGATAAGCTACTCGCCGAGTCCGGAGGCAGGTCGCCCGGTTTCGCATCAGGGGTAGCAGGAGAGTCATTTACCTTAGCGGGTGGAGGGGTCGCTAGGCCAAGCTCTTCTTTTAACCGCGAGTTGGTCTGGAGGAGGGATTCGGCCGGTTTCTTGAAGGTCGCCCTTTCCTTGGAGGCTAGCTTTTGGACCCTCTTGGTTATTCGCTCGGTCACTGACTCGGTCTTCTTCCTCTTCCTCTCTTTCTTACCCGGAACTGGGCTAACCTCTTTGGAGGGACTGGGGTAGTCATCCACGGACAAAGGGGCACTCAGCTCGCCCGGCCTTGGAGAATTAACCGCCTCCTCCCCCAAGTCTCGGACTAGCAAATGGGGGTTCCCGGACGGGGTGATTTCCATGTCAAACGAGTCAGCCTCGCCGACCTTCTTCGAAGGGCTATTGGAGTCAGCTTTTCCAGAAGGGGCGGCCTTCCCTTTGTTCAGCGGGCTAGCAGCCAGTTGGCCAAGATCGCTGGGGGGAGGCCCGGAACTGTCCGCTGCGGGCTCCGTAGGAGTCTTGGGGACTGCTGAGCCTACTACGGACTTGGAATTGTCCGCCGCGGCTTTCTCAGCCCTTTTCCTCTTTTTCCGGTCTTTCCGGTCCTGTTGTTCCTTTTCCTTCTGCGATCTCTCAGTCAGATCACGCCTTTTACCTTCCCCCTTTTTCTGATCTCCGGCGGGATCCACACGGTCTAACACGGCGTCCAAGAAGTCCATGATCGAAGAATTACCGGTCTTAAAAATTCCAACCGCAGCTGGCGAGCAATATCTCGAGATTTCAGAAAAGACTCTACAGAGTGAGTTCTCTGGCTCTCTTATAGAATTCAGGGCAAGTCGGAGCGGTCTCCCGGTTAAAGTTTATATTTTCGAAATCCTCTTGAGATTTGAAAATATGCGGGGATTATGTTTACCCGGAAAACCGCTTCTCGGGTTTGATCACTCTCGGACCGGGCGAACTGCTGGGTCAGGCCGCTGAGTTCCAGGATCGGTAGCTCTTAGCTCAGGGTAAACCAGACCGGGTGGTCCGAGGTCAGTTTCGGACCGCCCCCAAGAGTGAAAGTCGCCAAAGGCCAAAATAAGAAGGCTATCCGCGGTCTCAAGAAGGAGGCCGCTCGGGTAGTGCTACAGAGATTCAAGATTCAAACCCAGAAGAGCAAGCCGCAGTTTCAGCTCGGGAATTACTCGGGTTATCTTCTGAAGAGCGGCCAAGCTATGTCCAGAAGGCAGAACGCGGTCTCAAACCAGAGGCCGCCCGGTCTGAATCATTGACTTGGTCCTGGTATCTTCAGCCTCAGACCAGACAGGTCGGAAGAGCAAGCCGCCAAGCCGCGCGGCTTCTTTCTTTTTTCTTCTTTATGCATCCCGTCACCGCCTGCCCGTTTCTCCTGTACCCGGGCAGGCGGTTATTTTATCCCTGCCCATTCGGGCAGGCCCCCAAGCCTATAAATAGGGGGTGGCACTGTTCATAAGACACGCACACTCGAATCTAGGAGCTCGCTTGTTTGAGCTGCGGACTCGATTTTCCCGTCTTGCGGACTGTCTGACCGGCCGGCTTCTCTTTTTCTGCACTTGCAGCCCGCTGTAATCACTTTTCTTTAATCAAAGGAAAGCCCGTCGCAGGAGTGGCATTTGCCGCGGCGGGCGAAGTCTGGCCTTGACCGCTGCTAGCGGTCTCATCTTTTCATCTAAAAAGTAACCGGCAACCCGCAGCCTCCGGTTTCCCTCGGAGGTGCATTCTCGGACTCAACAACGTAGGTCAAAAGAAACAGATCGGAGGAAATGTAAGGGAGCTGGATCAAAGGTCATATGAAAAGATGCACCAGAATCTAGTAACCCGGAATCCTTAGTGATACCTGCAAAGGCATATGAAGTCTCTGAGTCGGTCTGTGAAACAGAGTCATGACTGACAACTGATGCTGAGGACGAGGGGGAACGACTCTGAGAGAGCTGCTGAACGAGCTGCATGGTCTGATCAGGAACAGAGGTAGGACTGCCAGGAGCAAGTGACAGGACAGGAGCAGCTCGTTGTGGTGCGCCCTGCTGATTTAGGACATCTTGTAACTTCCGACACTCCGAATGAATGTGTCCCAAGTTGTGACAGTAGTATCAGCAGGGAACACGACGATGGGAAGGTCCGGAGAAACATATATACCTTTACATCCTATTCAGTTCCAAACATTTTAATATCAAGTTTGTTTTGGGTGTGATGAATATGATCAAAATTCATTAGCAGAAAATAGACAAAACTGCATAAATAAGTCTCTTACGGTTGTGCACCATTGGAACAACACATAACTAGGGATCACACACATTGCTCTCTAGATCTAAGCAAATATATATATAAAGCCTTGATCTGAGCTTCACCTTTCATAAATAGCATAATGTACACATGTTATGTTAACTTTCTTTTGTTGTAGAGAATCATTACATAGACTTTCTTGTATCTAAGTGTGATTTTCAAAGGCATAAGGAAGCATGAAGTTGACGCGATAAGTGGTATGCTCTAGTTTCCGCTTTTATGTGCATTAACCATTTGCTAGCGATCTTTAAATTGTGTGTTCTATCGCCTACATAGAATTAATTAGAAAATGTTAATCCTACATTTAGACTCCAATTGAGATTGATAGACATTGAGTAAGACGATCCTGAACTACATCGTCACTACATTTGGTGTGTTATCTTTAATTTTTTCGATAACACAATTTCGTATCGGCACACTTAATTTTTCTAGAAGTTGGTATCAGAGCGAATTTATTTCAATTCTATTAGTCTCAATCATTATTTCGAGTAAGATTAATTTCTAATTAATTACATAAGAACACAATTTTAGAAAACCCATTAATTAAAATTAGAGAAGAAATATAAGGACTATTATAAAGTGCATTCATCACACTAGTCCCAGGTAGACTTCATGTTCTCATTAAGACGATTCAGTGTCACACGTCATTAAGAAGAGAATGCGAGATTAAGTTTAGAACAATATTCAGATATCCCATCAGATATCCCGGTGTGAGAGAGTCTTATAGGTTGATAAGAACTGTAGCCGCCAAAGGGCCTTTTCGAGTCAGTCTGTGAGATTAGAGTTTCACATGTTTTAGGAAGTTTTCTAAGACTAGTGCGCAATCATTCACCCAAATGTGGTGATTGCGCAATAGGTTTAGAAGGATACACACAAACATTTGGACGATGGCGCGGGGCTCTAGTAATCTATTCACCCAAAGGTGGTAGATCTACGAAAAGCTCAAGCATAACTGTTGCTCGTTCTTGTGTGGAGAATTACTAATTACGTGGCGCATAGTCTGCCCAAAGGTGTTGTGCGCTAACACGTCTGGATTCTCCGGCTAGTGTGTTATTTAGGGTTTTTAGCCACTGTTGCTCTATTGTCTAAATATTTTTATTCTCTCTTTAAAGTTACCTTCACTATCCATAAAATTTGACGACCATTGAAAAGTTCATTGAGTCGAATTTTAAGAATTCGAAGTCCGACATTAAGTTCGCACTACATATAAGAAAAATAGAAATAACTATGAATATCGACTAGCCTGCAGCTCTTTTAGAGACCAACACTAAAGCTGATAGTGATCATTTTATTGCATGGAATAAGTTTGACAAGACCTGCTTGTTGACTATGAAGCGTTCCGCTCATGAGCACCATGATGAGGTGTAGAAGATCAATGATCTTGTTATATGTTGTGTCACTAAATAAAATGAACTAAAGAACAAGAGACTCATGCTACACTGCTAGTATCAAATCCTCACTTTAAGAAGAAGAAGTCTAAAACTCCTTATATAGCTCGGGATACAAAAATTTCAGAGATTAAGGATACTAATAGGAAGAAACCTCGTGCATGCTTCTTTTGTAAGAAGAAGTGACACGTGAAATCGGAGTGCATTATGTTTAAAACTTGGAAAGAAGAACAAACTTTCACTTTAAAGTTAGCCGTTTAGAATTAGTCATTTGTTAATACAATATAATTGAAGCCCGATCCAGTTCCTGGTGGCTTGATAGTGGAGCAACAAATCACGTTACCTTCATATTACATTGATTCATTAAGAGGAAGTCAAATAAGGGTGAGTGTAGACTCACGGTTGACAACAACGACGAGGTTGAGGTGGAGTTTATAAGAGACGTTTGTTTAGTTCTAGCATCTGGTTATGAACTTTATTTAAGAGACATTTTATATATTCCTTCGTTTAGAATGAACTTGATTTCAGTCTCCACATTAGATAACTTAATTATGGCTTTAACATTCTAGGTGATTCTATTAAAATTTATTTGAATCACAAGTTATAGGTCAATGCTCATTATTTGGCGGATTATATAGTTTATGTGTAGCTTCTACAAACAATTATGCAACCTCCTTTAATGTATAGTGCATTACCAGTAAAAGGTCACTACTTAAGGAAAAATCGTTCAAGTTGTGGCATAAACGTTTGGGTCACATTTCTAGGGAGAGAGTAAAGAGATTAATTAAGGATAATCTTCTTCGTACTGTTGACTTCAGCGACCAAGAGACATGCGTCAATTGTTGTAGAGACAAGATGTCCAAGATCAAGAAGAATGGTTTCACACGTAGTCTTGATTTATTAAAGGTTATTCATACGGACATTAGCAGTCCTTATTGAACTACACTCTGTAAAACACCGACTTTATAACTTTCGTAGATGACTACTCTCGTTTCGGTTATTTGTACTTAATTAAAAAGAAGTCTGAATCTCTTGACAAGTTTAAGATTTTCAAGACTGAAGTGGGGAAAAAATAGGAAAAGTCGTCAAGATAATTAGGTCTGATAGAGGTGACGAGTATTTTGGTAGGTATGATGTCTCCGGGCAACATAAAGGTCTATTTGCCAGATACTTGGAAAGTTATGACATTGTTGTCCAGTACTCCATGCCTGGTAGTCCTAAGCAAAATGGTCTGGCCGAAAAGTGTAATCGTATCCTTAAGAAAATGATGAGTATGACTAATCTTCCTGAATTTTTATGGGGTGAGGCGCTTAAGAATGCGGTGTATATCCTCAAAAGAGTGCTTACATCTTCTACCTAAGCTCTGCAAAATTGTCGGTTCGGACCCATTGTATCATATGCTGAGATTATGTGGATATAATAAAAAAATGAAGCTCATTTGATAAGTAGAGCACAAAATAACAATGCTGACTTTTCTGGAAAAAAAAGGTTATCCCAACCTGTACAATTCTCTTTTGAGGTGGTTCATCCTTACCATTAGATCAAAAGTGAAACATCAAACAGAGTTGAAATAGCGTCCAAAATGAGAACTTAGTCAAACTATGACTTGCCCAGCCACAATAAAGATCCTAACATCTCATGATCTCCTGCCACTCTTCTCAATTGTTAAATGCAAAATATATCCACTTAAACTTCCAGAGAAGCATACAGATTAATATTCGAAAAATAAGAAGGGAAAAAAGAAAACTTTTAGGAATATACTGACCAGTGACCACCCCAAAAAATAAGTTTGTGACGCTTATACAACAGAAACAATCAATATCTGAAGATTTTCAGTTTCTTAAGCCTTGTTTTACGCAATTACTTTGACCTAAATAGAAAAGTTTTCATATGTATTCTTCATCTTCATTCTCACGGTACCCGCTACATAAATGCCAAGAAAAACCTAACCTGCAAGGAGAGATTCCAGCCCTTCAAAATTCTTCCACGCATGAAATCGCAGTAGTTGGAGTTTCTTCTACTCCGGTGGTCACTGCCCCCTCATTCATCGTCCACGCCCACCATTAAAATTTACAAAACATGCATTAAGTTGATGCCCACGAATCTCAAAGCAAATATTTCAAGGAAATACTATATATAGATAATTAAAATGACTATTTCATTATTTCTCCACCCC
Source organism: Dactylorhiza incarnata (assembly GCA_033032865.1). Classification (NCBI taxonomy): domain Eukaryota; kingdom Viridiplantae; phylum Streptophyta; class Magnoliopsida; order Asparagales; family Orchidaceae; genus Dactylorhiza; species Dactylorhiza incarnata. The sequence continues at coordinate 35,417 of JAWHQI010001547.1, read as the reverse complement.
TTTCCTCCCGACAACCTGTTCTTCATCCCTCCTCTCTCTCTCTCTAAACAAGCCAACAAATGAACCAAAAAAGAAAGAAAATGACATAAAATGTTGTAAGAAACAGAGCAGAGATGAGACCATTCAAGAACAGAGCAAGTGATTTAACTATCTAGATCGGTAAATCCAACAAGAGGACACATTCTATTTACCATTCAAGAAAACGAAAGAAAATGTTGTAAGAAACAAGAGGACACATTCTATTTACAGCCACATAAACTAAATCAAAATGTTGTAAGAAACAAAAAACTAAAGAAAACGATTAACTATGAATGCAAACATAGCAGAGATGAGACCCTCGATGATGGCCTTCTTCGGGGCAGAACTAACAAACTTCTTCACTGCCATCTATATCATCTCGTCTGGGCCGGCGAATATTGATTGACATGCCATTACGATGTCGAGCATAGTGATCAACATAGCCCAAGTGAATATCGCAGAATATAAGAAAGCAATGTCTACGAGGAATGAGGGCGCGCACATTAGGGCCTTGCGGATGGCGTAGATTGCGTCGGGAGTCGTGGCCTTCGGAATCCACAAGAGTGTTATGGCAATGGCGTGCACGCCAAGCAGAATCAGCGTTCTTCGATCCATTTGGATTTTCAGTGAAATCTTGAGGAGCGAGGAGTTGGAATTCCGGGGAGAACTTGAGCGGAGGGAGGAGCCCTTTCGGAGTAGATTTATTATTAATAGGCCATAAGTTCACGTTGTCATTCTTTTCTTACTATTAATTAATATTATATTAACGTTTCAAATTTTATTTTAACTAATAGTATATATATATATACCAATTTAAAAAGATATATAGTGGTTAGGAAATTATGTTAACTTAGTGAGACATCCACACAATCATAGCCGCCCGATTAACTTCCCTCCGTCCATATCTACAGATTTTAAAACCATTTCGCGCACCTCAATCCCGCAGCCTCCTCAATTTTCCCGCTGCTCCCCATCGCAGAACAAGGGCTCTGGGTCCGACTCCACTCCCCTTTCCTTCGCAACCTTCCGATGCGGCTTCACCAACCTCGCAAGATCTCTGCCTCCGGTAAATTTTTATGTTTCTTCCAATTCCTAGCTTCTTATTCCTTCATTTCGAACGTCTTCGCTCGGTATGATCTCATTATCGCGCTTAACCCTATTTCATTGTCTCACTCCTTCTAGAAGGTAGAGGCTCCTTGACGCCACCTACCGAAGATGCCCCCACGCCATCCGACTCCTAGTGCGCGATCTCGACGACCATCGATCACATCTCTCCCGTGGAGATGACACATCCCTATTTGGAGAACCATCGGCTCCTCCACTGATTTCATCGCTTTCAAAAACCTTATATATCGTCGGATCCCTAGCAATGCCTGCGCGCATTGAAAACGACCAAATGAATCGAGGCTCCGACGATCTCTAAGGTCTTTGAAAGCGACGAAATCAGTGGAGGAGACGATGGTTCTTCCAAATAGGGAAGTGTCGTCTCCACGGTAGAGATGTGACCGATGGTCGTCGAGATCGCGCAGTAGGAGTCAGACGACGTGGTGGCATCTTCGATAGGTGGCGTCAAGGAGCCTCTACCTTGTTAGAAGGAGCAAGAGAACGAAATAGGGTTAAGCGCGATAATGGGAGCATACCGAGCGGAAGGCGTTCAAAATGAAGGAATAAGAGGCTAGGAAGAGGAACATAGAATTTTACCGGAGGCTGAGATCTTGCGAGGTCGGTGAAGCCGCAGCGGAAGGTTGTGAAGGAAAGGGGAGTGGAGTCGACCCAGAGCCCTAGTTCTGCGATGGGGAGCAGCGGGAAAAGTGAGGAGGCTGCAGGATAGAGGTGCATGAAATGGTTTTAAAATTTGAAGATATGGACGGCGGGAAGTTAATCGGGCGGCTATGATTGTGTGGATGTCAAACTAAGTTAACATAATTTCCTAACCACCATAGATCTTTTTAAATTAGTATAGATATATATATACTGTTAGTTAAAATAAAACTTCAAACGTTAATATAATATTAATTAATAATAAGAAAAGAATGAGCGTGAACTTGTGGCCTATTAATAATAAATCTACTCTGAAAGGGCTCCTCCCTCCTCCCTCCTCCACTCAAGTTCTCCCCGGAATTTCAACTTCTCGCTCCTCAAGATTTCGCCGGAAATCCAAATGGATCGAAGAACGTTGATTCTGCTGGGCGTGTACGCCATTTCCATAGCACTCTTGTGGATTCTGAAAGCCATGACTCCCAACGCAATCTACACCGTCTGCAAGGCCCTAATGCGTGCGCGGTCGTTCCTTACAAACATCGCTTTCTTGTATTCTGTGGTATTCACTTGGGCTATGTTGATCACTATGCTTGGCATCATAATGGAATGTCAATCAATATTCGTCGGCACGGATGAGATGATGAAGATGGCGGTGAAGAAGTTTGTTAGTTCTGTCCTGAAGAAGGCCATCATCGCGGGTCTCGTCTCTGCTCTGTTTGCATTCATAGTTAATCATTTTCTTTAGTTTTTTGTTTCCTACAACATTTTTGTTGTGTTTAAGTGGTTGTAAATAGAATGTGTCCTCTTGTTTCTTACAGCATTTTCCTTCGTTTTCTTGAATGGTAAATAGAATGTGTCCTCTTGTTGGATTTACCGATCAAGATAGTTAAATCACTTGCTTTGTTCTTGAATGGTCTCATCTCTACTCTGTTTCTTACAACATTTTCTGTTATTTTCTTTCATTTCTTTTTGTTCATATGTTGGCTTATATGGAGAGAGAGAGAGAGGGATGAAGAACAGGTCGTCGGGAAGAACGGGGTGGAGAAATAATGAAATAGTCATTTTAATTATCTATATATAGTATTTTCTTCAAATATTTTCCTTGAGATTCGTGGGCATCAACTTAATGCATGTTTTGTAAATGTTAATGGGGGCGTGAACGATGAATGCAGGGGCAGTGACCACCGGAGGAGAAGAAACTCCTACTACTGCGACTTCATGCGTGGAAGAATGGTGAAGGACCGGAATCTCTCCTTGCAGGTAACATTTTTCTTGGCATTTATGATAGCGGGTACCGTGAGAACGACAATGAAGAATACATATGGAAACTTTTCTATTTAGGTCATAGTAATCACGTAAAACAAGGCTTAAGAAATGAAGATCTTCAGATATTGATTGTTTCTATTGTATAAGCATCACGAAATTATTTTTTGGTGTGGCCACTAGTCAATATATTCCTGGAAGTTTTCTTTTTTTCCTTCTTATTTTTCAAATATTAATTTGTATGCTTCTCTGGAAGTTTACGTGGATATATTTTGCATTTAACAATTGAGAATAGCGGCAGAAAATCATGAGATGTTGGGATCCTAATTGTGGATAGGCTAGTCATAGTTTGGCTAAATTTTCATTTTGGACGCCATTTCAACTTTGTTTGATGTTGCACTTTTGCTCCAATGGTAAGGATGAACCACCTCAAAAGAGAAATGTACAGGTTTGGATAACCTTCTTTTTTCATAAAAGTCAGCATTGTTATTTTGAGCTCTACTAATCAAAGGAGCTTCATTTTTTTATTAGATCCACATAATCTCAGCATATGATACAATAGGTCCGAACCGGCAATCTTTCAGAACTTAGGTAGGAGATGTAAGCACTCTAATGAGGATATACACCGCAGTCTTAAGCGCCTCAACCCATAAAAATTCAGGAAGATTAAGCATACTTCTCATCATTTTCTTAAGGGTGTGATTATGCTTTTCGGGCACACCATTTTGCTCAAGACTACCAGGCATGGACTACTGGGCAACAATGTCATAACTCTCCAAGTATCTGGCAAATAGACCTTCATGTTGCCCGGAGGCATCATATCTACCAAAATACTCGTCACCTCATTCAGATCTAATTATCTTGATAACTTTCCCTATTTTTTCACTTCAATCTTGAAATCTTGAACTTGTCAAGAGATTCAAACTTCTCTTAAATTAAGTACAAAAACTAAAATGGGAGTAGTCATCTATGAAGTTATAAAGTCGATGTTTTTACAGAGTGTAGTTGAATAAGGACCGCTAATGTCTGTATGAATAATCTCTATTAAATCAAGACTACGTGTGGAGCCCTTCTTCTTGATCTTGGAAATTTTGCCTCTACAACAATCGACGCATTTCTCTAGGTCGTTAAAGTCAAGAGTACTGACATTTGACTGGCAATGCACTCTACATTAAAGGAGATTGCATAAATATTTGTAGAAGCTAGACAAATTATATTATCCGCCAGATAATGAGCATTGACCTATAACTTGTGATTCAAAAAAATATATTAATAAAATCACCCAGAATGTTAAAGTCATAATTAAGTTTATCTAATGCGGAGACTGAAATCAAGTTCTTTCTAAATGAAGGAATACATAAAATGTCTCTTAAATATAGTTCATAACCAGATGCTAGAACTAAATCAACGTCTCCTATAAACTTCACCTCAACCTCAGCGTTGTTGTCAACTGTAAGTCTATACTCACCCTTATTTGGCTTCCTCCTTCTAATGAATCCATGTAATATGAAAGCAACATGATTTGTTGCTCCACCATCAAGCCACCATGAACTGGATGGGGCTTCAATTAAATTGTATTCACAAATGACTAATGTCAAAGGGCTAACTTTAGAGTGAAATTTTGTTCTTCTATCCAAGTTTTATACTTAATGCACTCTGATTTCACGTGTCCCTTCTTCTTACAGAAGAAGCATGCACGAGGTTTCTTCCTATTAGTATCCTTAATCTCTAAATTTTTTGTATCCCGAGCTATATAAGGAGTTTTGGATTTCTTCTTCTTAAAGTGAGGTTTTGATACTAGCAGTGTAGGTGTAGCATGAGTCTCTTGGTCCTTTAGTTCATTTTATTTAGTGGCACAACATATAACAAGATCATTGATCTTCTACACCTCATCATGGTGCTCATGAGTGGAACGCTTCATAGTCAACAAGCAGGTCTTGTCAGACTTATTCTATGCAATAAAATGGTCATTATCAGCTTTAGTGTTGGTCGCTAAAAGAACTGCATGCTAGTCGGTATTCATGGTCATTTCTATTTTTCTTATATGCAGTGCAAACTTAATGTCAGACTTCGAATTCTTAAAGTTCGACTCAATGAGCTTTTCGATGGTCGCCAATTTTATGGATAGTGAAGGTGACTTTAAAGAGAGAATAAAAATATTTAGACAATAGAGCAACAGTGGCTAAAGAACCTTAAATAACACACTAGCCAGATAATCCAGATGTGTCAGCGCACAACACCTTTGGGCAGACTATGCGCCGCGTAATTAATAATTCTCCGCACAAGAACGAGCAACAGTCATGCTTGAGATTTTCGTAGATCTACCACCTTTGGGTGAATAGATTGCTAGAGTCTCGCACTACCGTCCAAATGTATGTGTGTATCCCTCTGAACCTATTGCGCAATCACCACATTTGGGTGAATGATTGCGCACTAGTCTCAGAGAACTCCCTAAAACATGTGAAACTGTAATCTCACAGACTGACTCGAAAAGGTCACTTTGGCGGGTATAGCTCTTATCAACCTATAAAACTCTCTCACACCGGGATATCTAAATATTGCTCTAAACTTAATCTTGTGTTCTCTTCTTAATGATGTGTGGGCGCTGAATCGTTTTAATGAGAACATGAAGTCTGTCTGGGACAAATGTGATGAATGCACTTTATAATTAGTCCTTATATTTATTTATTTTATTTTAATTAATGGGTTTTCTAAAATGGTGTTCTTATGTAATTAATTAGAAATTAATCTTACTCTAAATAATTAATGAGATTAATAGAATTGAAATAAGTTCGCTCTGATACCAACTGTTAGAAAAATTAAGTGTGTCGCTACAAAATTGTGTTATCGAAAAAATTAAAGATAGCACACCAAATTTAGTGATGATGTAGTTCAAGATTGTCTTACTCGATGTCTATCAATCTCAATTGGAGTCTAAATGCAGGATTAACATTTTCTAATTAACTTTATGTAGGCAATAGAACACCAATTTAAAGATCCCTAGCAAATGGTTAATGCACATAAATGCGGAAATTAGAGCATACCAATTGTCGCGTCAACTTCATGTTTATGCATTTGAGAATCACGCTAAGATACAAGAAAGTCTATGTAATGATTCTCTACAACAAAAGAGGGTTAGCATAACATGTGTACGTTATGCTATTTATGAAAGGTGCAGCACAGATCAAGACTTTATATATATATATATTTGCTTGGATCTAGAAAGAAAAGTGTGTGATCCCTAGTTATGAGTTGTTCCAATGGTGCACAACCGTAAGAGACTTATTTATGCAGTTTTGTCAATTCTCTGCTAATGAAGTTTTGATCATATTCATCACACCCAAAACAAACTTGATATGAAAATGTTTGGAACTGAATAGGATGTTAAGGTATATATGTTGCTCAAATAATGAATGATATTAGAAATACCTAATATGATCAAAGTATGATCCATAAATAAACATCAGTTTTTCTGCAAAATAAATAGCAGTTTTTCACCTTTACTTAACCAACGGGCTGTACCAAAAGGTGAAGCATAGGACAAACTGAAGCCCAGATCTGCTTCTCTGGTTTCTCCAACACCTGAAGAGAAATAGCTCTGATTTAACTAAGAACTGAAGAAAAGTTAAACGCTAAACCTGCAGGAGTCCTGTTGGTTTTCTCCAGGACCCGAAATAGAGGTAAGAAGGACAGCGGAGGATGTAGGTGGGTTGTCGGTGCTTTGGTCCAAGGTAGCAATAGCCGGCGATTTCTCTAGGAACCAAATGGAGATCGATCTTTCTTGCCGAAAACTGAAAAAGGAGAATAGCCCCGATTTCTCCAAATCTCAAGAATGGATCAGCGGGAATTTTCCTTCTCCAAGACTCAAATGGAGGAGAGGAAGCTATTGATCATAAAGTCTGGATCACGTCTTCTCCAGAAATCGTGATCAAAGCATAGGGCAGAGTCGGCGGTTACGAAAAGGATAAAAAGGAAAACTCGCAAATCACACCCTTGTTCAATTAATGGAAATGGTTGGTATGGGTTTTAATAGGCAAGCTTGTAGGAGTTAAAAAATTGAGTTCAATTAATCATAATTCCTCTTAAATTAAAACAACCAAATAAATTAAGGGTGTTGATATTTGTACTCCATAAATTAATACATGTTTATAATATTTTGAATCCTTAGAACTAAATATTTGTACCCACCCATTCACGCTCACCCAGTGCCCTTTCCCGCACACTCACGACAAAACCTAGGCTACTTGCGTGCCTTCCCCTGCTCAAGCTCCCTCCGTTAGATTTCCGACAGGCAAACTCGTCGGACAACGTTGCTCGTCGGCCATACCTCCTCATTCCCCCTTTAGTTTGGCTGATTCTTTGCTTAGCAGTGCAACATTTCTGCAAGATCTTCAGGGAACTCGCCGGTAAGCGTGTCCCGTCCGCCTAACGTCCTTCTTCCCCATTGATTTCATTGTCATTTCTTCATCAGATCTTCATTTTTGCAACTCTTCCAAGGATCTCTGCTGCTTATCCTCTTTTCTGCAAAGTCCCCCGGTTAATAGTCTGTTTTCTGCATTTTTTCTGGCCATGATTTGTGATTTCTTGGCCGCACCCCAAGGGGGTGCGGTTAGGCCGCGCCCCCGTGGAGGGGTGGCCTGTGCGCTACTGCACGCGCTACCGCGCGCGCTACCGTGTGCGCTACCGTGCGGTAGCGCCGCGCGGTAGTGTTGCGGCGCGGCTGCGGGCAGTCCGACGAGGGCGGTTGGTCATGGAGGGAGTGGGCTCGCCCACTTCCCCACTCTCCCCTCATCATGATAGTGGCATTGGGGAGTAACCACCTCCTCTTATGCATATAAATGATAGGAGTATTGTATGAGTACGCATCATAAGCCCCCCAAACCTTCGGATTCCAAGCTTTCGTGCGGAGGAGTGCGAAGGTTTCGTCCTTTTTCGCGGGAATTTCGGCTGGTTGGGCGGTGCGTTGGATCATGGCGGAGGTAAGTTCTTCTTTCATCTTCGTAGGAACAAGGAGAGTGTGGAGGAGTGTGCCTGCGGTGGTGGCTCCGACCGAGGGAGGAAAACGGTTGGTGGCCGCCCGCGTGCCCACGCGGGGGTGGTGCCGGCCACGGGAGCAGGCCGCCGGCGGGTGTGCGCTGCCCGCGCGCGTGTGCTGCCGGCCGCGGGAGCAGGCCGCCGGCGAGCGGGCCGCGCGGTCCGCGCCGGGCGAACCTTGCGCGCGGCGGTTGCGCGCCCGGCTGGTGCGCGGGCTGTCGTGCGCGGCCTTGCTATGCGTGTGGGTTGTCGTGCTCGGGCTGCTGCGCGCGGGCTGCCGTGCGCAGGCTGCCGCGCGTGAGTTTGTCAAGCACATGGGCCGCCGCGCGCGCGCGGCCTGCTGTGCGTGGGAACTGATGTGTGCGCAGCTTGATATGTGCGCGACTTGACATGCGCCTTTTTTTATTTTTTATTTTATATACTATTTTTGTTGCTTTCAGGCTTCGAAACGGGGCGGCCAGTCAAGGCCGATGCGCCTGCGCTCCACTCTTGACGTTGCGCGGATTGATATATGACGCAAGCGATTTGGGTTGCCTTCTGATGTCGAGGTGAAAATTCCGCGGGTGGAGGAGCGTGCTCAAAATCCGCCGACCGGTTTTATGACCCTTTCTGAGAGCTGCCTGAAATCTGGGTTTCGCCTTCCTCCCTCTAAGGAGGTTGTTGAGATACTCCGATTTTGCGGTGTCCCGATTACCCAGTTTACTCCGGCCGGGATGGCCAACATCATGGGGACGGTGGTGTTTTTTCGAGAACATAGCGCGCGCTTTTCGCTCGAGGTTTTCAAGGATTGGTGCGAGGTTTCTACCGACTCAGGTGGCCGTATTGAAGTCCGAAGCAACAAGAGCTGGTTTCACTTTGGGGAGAAGACCGATTACCGCCACGGGAATACCATTTACGGGTACGTTCGGAATCGATGGGAGTTGCCGGAGCTATGGAGAGCACTTCCTGGACGTTGCCGCCGGCAGACTGGACGGGAGAATGAGTTTCTCCCTATCCCTGTTTTCCCTGGCCGAGAAGGGCTTTTGAAGGCCCTGTTCTGTATTTCCATTTACGTGGAGGAAAGTCGACTGCTCTCGGTGGGGCTTTCTTGGGACGCCGAGCGGGCGGCCGCCGTTCCCTTAGAGTGGGAAGAGGAGGAGGGTTATTACTAAGAATGGAGCTTCTAGCTCATGTTCTATTCCGCCGGTGCCTATGAGTCACGATTGCGAGGCCGACCCGAGCCGTCGCAGGGGAGGGCCGATTTCACCGGATCCGGAGATTTAGATTTTGGCGCCTCCTACTACCGACCGGGTCCCGCAGGGAGACTTGCTGCCACCTCCCCTCTTGCCGACGAGGCGAGTTTCTTCTTCTCTTCAGGCGATGGATTCTACGGTAAGTGAAGCTCTTCTTCTCTAATCTTGGCCCTTCCTCTCCGTTACCACTTACGTCTATTGACCGTTTATCTTTTGTTTGCAGGCAGAGGCTTTGACTAGTGTTGCTCTTACATGGAACGATCATTATGTGGGCCTCAAGGATAATTACTTCGCTCTTCAGGAGGAGTTACGCATGGCAAGGAGCGATTTGTCCATTTTGCAGAAGATGAGGGATCGCGACTTGTCTCACATCAAGCAGTTGGAGGCCGACATCTCTTCTTCCCGATCTGAGGTCGAGAAGCTGCGGGCAGAGTTTGGTGGTGACAAGGCGCTTGCTCAGGATGCACTTCGTCAACTGTCGGAAGCTCAGGGGGAGATGTTGAAAGTGCACAGTTAGCCTCACTAGAATTCTCTAGAGGGGGGTGAATAGAGATTTAAAAATAAATATATATATATGGGTAATATTCACAGATTTAAGTTTCCCACACACCAACAAGAATTAAGCAAAAGAAATAGCAAAAAGAAAATCACAGCACAACACAAAGAAATATAGTGGTTCCCCAAACTTTGGGTAGTCCACTCTTCTACCCCCTTGGTAGGAATTCACTATCTTGCACTGAGTCTTTTGATAAGGAGACTCTTAGAACCAGCCTGAGTCTTTTGATAAGGAGACTCTTAGAACCACTACAACTGAATTTTTTGAAGAGAGATTCTAAAAACTCTTTTACACAATTTGAAAATGAAATAAGAATAAGAAGAAGAAGTAGAAGAAAAATAATTAAAGCGAGAAAGAATCTTCTTCCTAGCAAGAAGATTAGAAGCACAAGTATAGTGAATTTGAAATCTCTCTTCTATAGTGAGAAGGAGATTGTAGGCTTTTTTCTCTTTCAGTGAGAGCTTTCGGAAATGACAGCATAATGGCTTTAGAAGGAGGAGAAGAAGAAGGCTTTTTCTTTGCTGCAGCACTCTTTCACTTTTCTCAACTTTCTCACTTTTCACTTGGGAGCTTTTCCTCTTTTTCAAATGGATGGAGTGGATCACTTCTACTTTTCTTTGCCGACCTCCTTGTGTATTTATAGCTCTATTTATTCAAAATATTGCTTATAGGAGAATAATTAATTGGCAGTCAGAGAAATAGTAAGAGTGAAAAGTTTCCATAATCATTATATCTGTAGAAGGAAAAAAATCATTCTATTTTCAAATAATGACCATAATAATCTCAATCAAATTAGCCAAGAATCATTTAGAAGGAAATATTGATTCATAACAACTAGAAAAGAATAATATAATTCCGTAAAATTCAGATCTACAGAAAGAAAGAAAGAGATCTGGCGTGTTTTTGAATCTGTCACAGAAATCGACGTGCGTCGATTACTATTCGACATAAGCGTCGATTTCAGCCTGGCTAGACATCGAGAAGAAAATATGGAAAGAGCGTCGATAGAGGTGCGTCGACTTTACTGGGTGCGTCGACTAGAAATTAGAGTTACGTCGACTTTGGTTACGTCGAATTCTGTTTAAAATTATTTCGACTCATTTTGAGAAGAATGTCGACTGCACTTCGACGTTGCGTCGATTACTATTCGACACATGTTTTACTTAAACTAATTTTCTGCTCTGATAACTCATTTTCTACTCATTTCTAGGGGTTAAGATAAATCATTTTCCCAACAATCTCCCCCTATTTGTCTTAACCCTGATCAGAGAGAATTTTTTACCTTTTATCTAAGAAATTAAAGAAATTTGTCAATCATTCATCAGAAGAGAAATAGAAACAGAAATCATATAAACAGGCTACTTGTACAGATCAATTAGCACCTAAGCATTTAAAGAGTATATTAAAATTGTTCAAAATGTCACTCAGGAGGAGTAGGAGGAGTTTTTCTCTTCCTAGAGAATGCTAAAGGAGTTTTTGTAGAGATTGTAGTAGGATGTTCATTCAGCTCCCCCTGAGTTAAGGCAGTCTGCTCCCCCTTAGATGGAACTTCCTTTATGCCTTCTTTGTTTGCTTCTTCAGCTTCTTTCCCAGCTCCTGCTTCAGCTAAAACAACATCTAGCTCCCCCTGAGCTTCAGCTTCTTTTTCTTTCTCACTTTCAGCCGCACCTTCAACTTCAGCTTCCTTTTCAACTTCTTTCTCTACTCTACTTGCCTCCCCTTGAAAGAGAACTACTTGTTGTGCAGCTTCTCTTGCTATATTGAGTACATCTGTTATTTGTTCTGTAGTATGCAGCTCGGGTACAATTTCATTCCCAAGGGTTTTAAGCAGAGTAAGACTATCAGATTTTGAAGTATGAGGGGATTTGTGTGAGTGAGATTTGTGACTGGATAGTTGTTCTTCATCTAACTTCTCCCCCTTCTTGACCTTCTTAGCCAAGGAGGTTAAGAAAGACTTGGTCACCCTAGAGGAAGAGACAGAGGACTTCAAGCTTTTCACAGAGGCATTGACCCCATTTTTTTGGGTTTGCATGTGCATGATGGAGGAGTGAAGTTGGGAGCAGTGTCCATCCAGCATTTCTTGAAATTTTTGGGCTGCTGACAGGATACACTGGGTGATGAGAGTTTCAGTGGATTATGGTTCAAGGTGTGTTGGAGTAGGAGATAATGGTGAAGGTGGAGGTGATGAAGGTGGAGAGAGGACTGTATCATTGTGATGAAGTGTGTTTGATCGAGGAGGTGGAGGAATAGAGGAGGGTTGAGCAGGTGTATGTGAAGATGTAGGTAAGATAGGAGTTGTGATGGTAGTAGAGACTATTGGTGTGGATGATGTTGGTAGGGAAGAGATGTTTGTATGTTGAGGAGGAGGGGAAGATGGATGCACAGGAGAATTAGGAGGAGAGGGAGTCCTTTCAGGAATGGAGCCAGGCTTGGGGATTTGCCTGGTCCATTTTGAGAAGAGGGCTATGGACATCCTTTTTCCAGGAGGAATGGGAATTCCTTTTGGCCTACATAGGTCAGGGAAGGAGTGGAGGAGTACCTGACTCATGATCCTCATATAAGCATTTTCTTTGTGAGAATATTTGTAGCCTATCATTTTTAGTAAGCAGCTGGTCCAGTCAACCTTCTTTTTCAGCACAAGGGCCCCCATGATGTTCAGTTGCTGCTTGGGCACTGCATCATGGGCAGAGATCTTGCATAGTAGATTTTTTCCTACTATGTCTGCCAATAGCCTATATTCATCAGAGAAATCTATTTTCTTCAGGTGGATTGGTTTATCTTTGGAGAACTTCATGATGAGTAATAGATTTTTGATTTCCTCAGGGGTGAGTTCCACATGTTCATCACCTGATAAGGGAATGATGATGGCAATTTATTTAGTTACTCTTAGAAAATATTTTACTTTCCCTTTCTGATTTGAACAAGGATAGTGTACCTGATGGAAGATCAAAAGTGTTCCTAAGGTGTTCTGCAGAGATTGAGACAGGTGTCTCATAGAGTGTTCATGTGATCTCTCCTTGTTCAGATATTTGAGCATGATTCATTAACTCAGTGAGTTCTATCTCTAGTAGTCTGCATCTTGTGGAAATGAGTTTGTCTAGACCAGCTTCAGTGAAGAGAACTATGATGCTCTTATAGTTTTCGGCGGCCGCTTGGAAGGATTCAAGATCAATATCGAAACCAGAGTTGATCTTGGGAGCCATTTAGGTCAGTGAAATAGAGGAAGAGATGGCTGGACTGAGAAATGAGAAGGATGAGAGATGCAGAGAGTGTGCAGATTTCTAACTGAATAGTTTATTTAAGTCAGGTGAAACATCGAGAAGAGACACAACTCGAGGTTTATTCGGTACTACAGTAGATGTGACCGAAAATATTTTAGTATTGTCGCGCTTTTTCATGAAGTTGAACTTGCATCGAGTGGAAGTCAATGTATGCGTCGGAAATGGTTTAGGGTTTCCTATCGACGATGCGTCGACTTTACTAGGTGCGTCGACTAGAAATTAGAGTTACGTCGACTTTGGTTACGTCGAATTCTGTTTAGAATTACTTCGACTCATTTTGAGAAGAACGTCGATTGCACTTCGACGTTGCGTCGATTACTATTCGACGCATGTTTTACTTAAACCAATTTTCTGCTCTGATAACTCATTTTCTACTCATTTCTAGGGGTTAAGATAAATCATTTTCCCAACAGATGTTCCGCCTGGAGGGGGAGCTGGGCTTCCTGAGGAGCGAGGTGGACCAGTAATCATCGATCGAGCGCAGCCTTGAGGAGGCCAAGGCGGTTGGGGTGACCGAGTATAAAGATTCTCTTGCTTTTGTAGAGGAGCGGTTTCAGATGGCGGAGGAGATTCACGCCGAGGTTATGATGAAGGAGGTTGATCCCTTGATAGCGGACGAGCATGAAGTTGCCATTCAGAGAGGCGTTCAAAAGACTCTTTGTATGATGGGGAAGAAGTTCGGGTGCGACACCACTGGCCTCGAAGTCGTGGACCTTTCAGGGGATGATTACTCGGATGTAGCCGAGGACTGATGTTGGTTATCTTTCTCTTTCCTGCTTTCAGTACTGTTGTTTGTTTGTGCGCAGCGCCGCGTTTGGTGTGATTGTATTCTCTTATTGTACATGTTGCATTTATTTCTTTGTTTGAACTTGTTGTTTTGGTTGTTGACATCTGCATAGCTTGATGGTATTTCCAAAATTACAGATGAGTTTGCGCGAGTTTAATCTCGCGGCTTTTATAATATAGAAAATTAGTTTGCGCGAGTCTGAGCTCGCGACTTTTACATATTAGAAAAATAGTTTGTGCGAGTCTGACCTCGCGACTTTTACATAATAAAAATTAGTTCGCGCGAGTCAGAGCTCGCGGCTTTTATAATATAGAAAATTAGCTTGCGCGAGTCTGAGCTCGCGGCTTTTACATAATAAGAAATTAGTTTGCGCGAGTCTGAGCTCGCGACTTTTACATAATATAGGCTTAGTCGGTGAACAGCGGGTGTATTCAAACTGAGGGCGAACGCAAGGGGGGCAGACCCCTACGACGCCGGGACTCGACGACGGAGGAGAAGGGCGAACCTTCAATCGACGGCGGTGCAAAGTCCCCGGGGCAGGGCCCCAAAGTGGCCGGTGAATAGTTGGTGTATTTAAACCGAGGGCGAACGCAAGGGTGGCAGGCCCCTACGACGTCGGGACTCGACGACGGAGGAGAAGGGCGAACCTTCAATCGACGACGGTGCAAAGTCCCAGGGGGCAGGGCCCCAAAGTGGTCGGTGAATAGCTGGTGTATTCAAACCGAGGGCGAACGTAAGTGGGCAGGCCCTGACGGCGCCGGGACTCGACGGCGGAGGAGAAGGGAGAACCTTCAATCGACGGCGGTGCAAAGTCCCCGGGGCAGGGCCCCGAATGGGTTCCTGCAGTAGAATAGTTTGGGACAGGTAAAACATAATTAGAAAATGAACATTGATACATGCGCAAGTGTAATCTTGCGGCTTCTGAGCCAAATGTTTCTGATACAAGTTTGACGAGAGAGAATGTAACATCAAGTTCCCTTTGCGTTGTGCTTGCTCGAGCTCTTTCGGTCGTTCAGCATGGTGGGCGGCGGTGACCCGGCGACCGACCCTCGATGGCATCCTTCTGCGCTTCTTCGCGGAAAGTCTCAAGGTGTCCTAATTGGACAAGGCATTCAATTTCTTCTTTCAACCTGTCGCAGTGCTCCGTGCGGTGTTCTCGGACTTTGTGGAAATTGCAGAATGGGGATTGATCTCCCCTACGCTGGGGGAGCGGCCTGGGCCAGTTGATGATTTTGCTGTTGTAGATTATGGACAGTATATGCCCGCGGGGGGCATTTAACGACGTGTAGATCCGGGAGCTTTGATCTGCTAGCCCTCGGGAGCGGGTTGCTTGGTTCTGAAGGGGCGGTATGGCCTTCTCGAGTTGATGTTGCTGTCCCTTTCTCTTGCGGCATGTATGTTGGGTTTTCTATACCCCTTCATAAATGGATGACATATCAAATATGCGCAGCGGAAATAAATAGAACAACCCAAAAGAAGCTAACGGATCTTGCGCTTTTCATGATTCAAGAGAATAAGCAAATCGAAATACAAGGTACTTTTGCGGGATTGAGTCAATACTCAACCAAGGTGCTCCAAGATGAAATCCGAAATCTGAGTTCCAAGAACCGAAATATGTCGGCGCCTCTACAGCGATCCACACGAACGATGTATAACCCTAGCTTCTTGTCACACAAGAACTAGGTCGGAGAAGGAAGCTCTCAACGTCCTCACAGACTGCTAGGTCCGATCCAGAGGAGGCGGCGACCGGCGGCGGCAACTAGCGGCGGCGGAAGGCGATCGGCGGACGGAACGAGAACGATCGGAACACTTCCGTCTTCGGCTCTCAAGAAATCGCGTAAAAGGCTCGATCTGAAAACCGTCTCTTATTGAAGACCTAATCGCGTGCCCTTTTATACTAAAACGCATAAATCAGGCTATCCGCAGACCAGAAGAAAATCCGTCCAGATTTACATTCGCCGAATTCGACTAATCACATTAACCGAATTCGACTAATCTCTATAACCAAATTCGTCGAAACCATTTCGACGAATTTGTCTATATACAAATTCGGCTATATAAATTCGGCGAAACCATTTAGCCGAATTTGACTTTAGCCGAATTCGTCTAAACCCTTTAGCCGAATTCGTTTAAAGCCTGAATTCGTCTAAACCCTTTAGCCGAATTATCTAGTGTAAATCCATTCGTTTAAACCCTTTAAACGATTTCCCGTCGAGACATTCTCAACTTAATTCCAATCAGTCACAGGGTTGGTCCTCCACTCATATCCAATATGAGTAAGGCCAACACAATCCTTTCTCCAATTTCTCCAAACGCTTTTATGTGCGACCCTATAGGCTCATATTGCGTTGGCAGCAAGACTAACTATTGAATGCTTTGAGATCACCTCGAAAACTCCAACAATGTATCCCCAGGTTGTAGTTGGTTTGCCGGTGCCGGAGGATCAACTTTTTCTGCCAATGCGGGGTTTGTGCGGCCCTCCCGCGCGCCTTGCTTCTCAGAATTTGGTTTTGGCGACGGTGCGTAGTTGATCCAAGGGAGCTCGGCGGCGGCCGTGTCGAAGCCACGAATTGCATCCCTGAGGATTCTCCCTTTGTTGGCCATGCGTCTAGACATGGAAACGTCGTGGTCCAAGGCGTGGAGTAGGAGGCTCCCAAATATTGCGTCGTAGGGGGAGTCTGCCTCTGCGATAACGAACTGAACGTCATACTGGACTAGTTCCGAGTGCATCCCTACTTGGACGGGGAGGGTGACGATTCCTTTGGTGGGTATCATAGTTCTGTCTGGGAGTTCCGCGTCGCTAGCCCTGAGCTTGAGGTTCCCGTTTAGGAGTTTGAGCCGCACCATGGCTGCCACGAACAGGATGTTGAACGAGATGTGATGGGTTATCAACGCCCTTCTTAGCTCGCAGGCTGGATTGCCTATGCTTGCGTCTAAGGCGAAGTCCGACCATCCACGGGGACGCTCTTGGTGAAAGCTGGTGTAGATCTTCTCATGCTGCTTGATTCGTCCTGCTTCCCCTAGGCGGAACAACTTGTTCATTTCGTGCTCTTCTTGCTCTTCTTCTTGGACCCTCGGTGCACGCGCTTCGTGCCATTCAACGAACAGTTGGGACAACTCGGTGAAGTTGTGAATCGCTCCATTTGGCAGAGATTGATACCAGCGGAGGGCGTCTCCGCGTAGTGTCTCGGTGAAGATCTTGCAGCTGATTTGGTCGGGAAGTCCGAATATTCGCATCGTTATCAAGAAGTGATTAACGTGCTCGTACGGATCCTCTGCCCCGTGGAACTTCTTGTAGTGCGGGAGCTTTAGCCATGATGGAACTGGGTATGCCAAAATTGACTTTGACAGGGGGGATCGCCTTGGCTGGTGCGTGACATCGTTCAGATTCTGCCCCGCCGCGAGAGGGGCCGGCTTGCTAGTTGATCCAAGTCACTGGGGTAGGATGGGTGCAGCGATGAGCGTTCTTTTCGCCGGGCCTTCAGGGATTGAGCAACTGCATGCGTCAGATAGTTCGGGGCAGGTGTCCACTCTTGCTGGTTCCGTGAATTCAGGCGAAGCGGGCACTGCGTTCGGAAACCCTTTGCTCGGTAGTTGAGAATTCATTCACACAAACGACGCCAAACTGTTGTGGGTCGCTCGGGTGCTCTGGTAGACCGGTCGAATTGAACCACCTTAGCTCGGAAGCGAACCGAGCGCGCAAACAGTCAATTAAAGATAAGTTGAGCACACAGAGACTTTTTAACGTGGAAAACCCAGAAAGGGTAAAAAACCATGTGGCTGAAGCTGTGCCGACCAAACCTCACTATCTTCTTAGAGCTTACAATTAGGTACTTAGAAGTCGAGCGCGACAAGCCGCCGCTCGTTACAATAATAGAGAGAGAGGGAGTTTCGAGGGTGACAGGCCACCTATCGAAAAACTAAGTATTTTTCCTTCTGAGAACTGTGGGGAACAAAAGTGAGAATTCTCAGGGGAACGAAAGTGAGAATGTTGAGTAGCCTTTCGGGATGAGGGAAATCTTCAAGTCCACGAAGGAGATCTTCAAGCGCCGAAGGAGAATTCCGTGAAAATCTACAAGGAGCTCTCCCGGGTGCAGAAGGCAAGGTCCCTTGAAATGAAGCCCTGAGGCTCCTTTTATAGCTTTGGCCGGGGGCAGCCCGGTAATTTCGCCGTTGTAACCACCGTAACCACCTGACGGACGAATCATATTTTCCGGTTCGGAGCACATGGATCGCCATTTTTCATAAATGACCGTCTTGCCCTCGGGCAGTTCAGGCAGTTTGGGCAGTTCGGACAGCTTTGTTGAAGACGAAAAAGGCGACAAGCCGTTCCTGCAAACTGAGAAACTAGAAAGACAAAATGTGAACGTATCATAAAGATAAAATGTGAACATATCATAAAGACAAAATGTGAGCATGTTAGAAATGCGAAAGCGTTCCGGGTGCGCAAACGCGCTCAGAAGCGTTCTGAGCATGTAACGAACACGGAAGTGCTCCGAACGCGCTTAGAGGCGTTCTGAGCATGTTACGAGCGCGGGAGCACTCCGAGTGAAATCTGGGGCCCAAAGGGCGCACAGCGGGCCTGGAGAGGGCGGACACCCCCGAACCCCTCCATATGGAGGGGGCTTGACCGTACCCCAAGGGGTGCGGTTAGGCCACACCCCCCTGGGGGTGCGGCTTGGCCGCACCCCACTAAGGGTGCGGCTTGGCCGCACCCCAAGGGGGTGCGGTTAGGCCGCGCCCCCGTGGAGGGGCGGCCTGCGCGCTACCGCGCGCGCTACCGTGCGGTAGCGCCGCGCGGTAGTGTTGCGACGCGGCTGCGAGCGGTCCGACGAGGGCGGTTGGTCATGGAGGGAGTGAGCTCGCCCACTTCCCCACTCTCCCCTCATCATGATAGTGGCCTTGGGGAGTAACCACCTCCTTTTATGCATATAAATGATAGGAGCCTTGTATGAGTACACATCAACAATATATAGACAAAGAAATCCTTTAAGAATCCCAAAATCTTTCTTTCAGTGGATTCATTATTTGAGGGGAAGTAGACTTTTTTATTTAATATTTATTTAAGTGCATGTGAAAATATTATCAAATTAAAATTTATGATTTAATTAAATATATTATTTAAAAAAATACACTAGTCAGTATACTTTATCTGTATATGTTAATCATAATATATGATTCCTTAACTAGTGACTACAATATAATACATTATTATTTATGATTATATTAATTAGCTTAGTGTACTTCAATAAACTCAGTTTTAAGAGTTAGCAATTAAATAATTACATATTTTGTGAATACAAGAAAATTATCATTGATTTGATATATATTTTAAAATAAAATAAATTTGTTGAATCTTCTTTTCTCAATGTCAATTTGGTGACATTTGATTTTTCGAGAAAAGAAATGTGATAAAGACAAAACTACATGTGAGCACAAGCATGCACACGCCCGCCTGTGATTATCTGACCTCTTGTTTCATTATACACTCGGAATGGTCGACAATCAAGCACTTTATTTTGTTTGAGAAGGCCCAAAGTGTAATTTCATTGACTTACAAAAAAACTTATGTTCTAGGCTTCATCTGGCGCGGTGGTGGGGGTCATGAACACGGTGGTCATGAACCGTCGTAGTTCATGAATGCCCGGCCTCACCTTACAAAATTCATGCATTTTATGCTCAAAACTAGTTTATTTTCTTTTGGTAGCAGTCATAACCTGTCTTGCCAAACATACATTCTATGATAATGACGTTTTTGACCAAACTCATCGAAGCAAATAAGCCGCGCCAAACGAAACCCTGGTCGCTTATTCTTCCAAAATGTTATATAAGGTGAAGATCCTTAGTTTAAAAACCCTTGGCTAGAAAATATTTGTTTTCACACCCAAAGCATGTCCACAAATTATTTTAACCAATGACCTCTATATGAAATACATTGAGAGAAGGTTATTAGTGGCTTCTTTATTGTTGGCATATAATGAGAGAAGATTATTAGTGGCTTCTTTGTTATTGCAATTTGGGAAATATCTTCATAAAATCGACACCATGACTTAGAACAAATCCTTCGATAACTAATCTCGTCTCGGCCACCAACCACGACACGTTCCTTATGTTTGATAATACACGCCGCGCGCAGCTCTTTCCTTTCGAAAAATCAATTGAATTCCAAGTTGGATGAAGGTGCTAGAGCTCTTGATTAGCAATTCAAGAATATTATTAGCAATTCAAGAATATTATTCAAAATTCAGAAACTAGAGCTCTTTATTGGCAATTCTCTGGTGACTAAAGAATCAATTACATCATTTTTATTAATTTCTCCACCAATTGCAGAATAACGATACTGACTTTTCGGTCTCTT
Organism: Dactylorhiza incarnata; assembly: GCA_033032865.1. NCBI lineage: Eukaryota > Viridiplantae > Streptophyta > Magnoliopsida > Asparagales > Orchidaceae > Dactylorhiza > Dactylorhiza incarnata. The sequence goes on along the minus strand of JAWHQI010001547.1, from coordinate 15,127 downwards.
TCAACCGTCGGCTTTCAATAAAATTTGGTGATTGTTATCCGCACTACAGTTTTGGCTATCCGCACTTTTTTTGAATGAGTTATTACGCGCCTTTTGAAAATACGTCTTGTACATGCGTTTTTAGGAAAAATGTTCAACACGAAAGTTGTAGATCTCGACGAGATCTACAACTTTTGTGTTGAACACTTTTCCTAAAAATTGCATGTACAAGGCGTATTTCTAATAATTCGCTATAATTACGCACATATTTCAATCAGGGCGGCAATACGTCTTGTGTGTGCATTTTTAGGAAAAGTGTTCAACACTAAAGTTGTAGATCTCATCGAGATCTACAACTTTTGTGTTGTTCACTTTTCCTAAAAATGCATGTACAAGACGTATTTCGAAAAGGCGCGTAATAACTCATACAAAAAAAGTGCGGATATCGAAAACTGCAGTGCTGATAACAATCACCTAAAATTTGTGCATTCACAATCTGAACAGAACGTTCAGAATAAAATATTTGGGAAATAGTTCATCTGGGGAATAGAAACATGAATCTTTAAGCAACAACAAAGATGAGGATAGCGAACACGGGAAAGAATTGAAGAAGAAATAAGTTAGAGAATTGTTAGAGGCACCGCACTTTTTGCTAGTCACACTCATTTGTTAAAGGTACCACAATTTTTTAGAATTGTTAGAGGCACTCGTAATTGTTTATTGCATCGCAAAATTGTTAAAGCACAGCACATATCTTTCGAAAATAAATGAATAATAATGCACCAATGACTATTTAAAATGCCAATAAAACTTTCAACTTTTTATCAAGCATGGATATAGCTGGTCCAAGAAAAACTTTTGATTTTTATCAATCACAGCATAGCAAATGCGGTGGTAAAACTGTCATTCGTGAACGGGCACCTAAGAAACTTCATCCACTTTTATGCTCAAGTGAATGAATGAATACGGTTTTACCACCACGTTCATGACCATCACTACTGTACCAAACAGAGCCAGACTTATCATAGAAAATTAGAAACTACCTAGGCATACATACAACTGCAAATACATGTAAATTTGTTAGCAATAAATATCAAACCCTAAAAGAAATACCATTCAATCCCTATGAGAGAATGGATATCGCTTGAATGTATTTTCCAAATCAAAACCCTAGGTTAACTTTCAAGGAGCAGTTAATGCGAGAACTGGAATTTCCAGCAGCACTGGCGTCGGAAATCAGTTTTTCAGCGGTAGAAGAGTCGAACCAGACGGTTCCTCGACGGCTGAAGCGTCGAACAAGATGTTCGAGGCCGGCAGCCGCAACGTCGAACCACTACAAGGACTTTGTCAGCAGCAGCGTCGACCCTGAAGCAAATCGTTGGCGGCGATGGCGGCGATTCGGGCCTTCGTCGAAAGTAGCAGCGTCTAGAACGGTCAAGGGACAGGATTTCACGAAATGCATTGGGGGGAGCAGGTTTGTGCGTGCGTAAATTGCGGTGCGATCAGGTTATTTTGAAGGTGTTTTTACGATTCAATTTCAATAAATTGCGGTGTGACTAGCGAAAATTGAGGTGCCACTAACACTTCCCTTATGAAGAGGCTTTTAAGAGAACATACTAATGTAGTATTGATACACTATAAAGTCGCATATGATCGGAAACTATTTTTTCAAAATTAATCTAAGCGCGGTCGAGCTTATTATATACAATGCATGTTTAAGAATACAAAACTTGTTTAAGATCCCAAAAATAAATGTGAGTCCCACCCACAGCCATATAATACTGGTACAAATCTTGCTACTTAATATAAGCAAACATGAACAGAGGAGATGCAAAAAAGGCAGCCAGCGCACTCCGCCCAAAAATGGAGGTGCTCGGTCGCTGAACCGATGCGTTGACGGTGCGGAGCCCTTTGCACGCGGCAGAATTTGTCGGCGACCATCAACAATGAAAGAACAATGCTCTCTTCTCCAACATCAGCTTGGAAATATTCAATACTTTAAGGCCACAAATTATATTTTTCCTTCGTACTGGAAATTCTGTTGATAGTCATGCAACAAATTCGCAAGAGTACTCCTACACGGGCCCTCTGCATGTTAACAATTTTTCAAAAAAAAAAACAAGAGGAAATAAGCTTCTTCATATTTAATATATTTTCCCTTTCAAATCCACCAGACTAACCATTGAGTAAACTGTGAAGTCGTTGAAGGTCCACGCGTGTGCATATATCTATCAGAGAATATACGCCCAGCCTTAATGCTTCATCTATCTCTCTGCACCATAAGAGAAACAAATAACACCATTAATTTCAGAAAGAACAAAATACTACGGTGCTGTTGTTAAATTTTTGTGTGCTACCAGTCACAAGGAACCAAAGATGAAACAAACGAAGTGAACTCTTTATAAATAGGCAGATTACAAACAACGACAAGCTGACTACAAGGTGCATACACCTTGAATCACGTCAGCTGATGATATATAAAAAAAACAACAACTTGTCGCGGACAAGGTCCGCTTCTCCACTAGGTGTCGTTGAGCTTGTCAACGCACTCTCCACTTCAACTCACTCAACCCTGCACTCTTCACCTCACAGTGCACTCTCCACCTCTCGCTGAGGTGCGGGTTGGGGTCGGACCTCTTGGGGTGTAGGCACACTCCCACTCTCTCAACTCTTCTCTTCTCTATCTCTCTCTCTCTCTTCACTTCCGCATTAGCCTCACTCATGGGGGGGGGGGGGGGGGGTATATATAGGCAACACACAAATGAGGGTAGGAGGGGGGGGGGGAGGTACACCACCTTTGCATGTATGCACGTACACCACCCCCGATGTACTCCACTCGCCAACTACCTTGCATGCACACGTGCACTCGCCAAACATAGCAGCCCCCTCATATGCATATGTGCACTCGCCCCCTCACCTTGCTCCACTCGCCAAAAGCACAAGGCAGCCCCCTCTTCCTTCCTCCACTCGGCAAGGGCTAGCTCCCACTCGCCACCTCCATCTAAACTCCATGCACAACACTTCCACTCGCACAAGGTAGCAGCCCAACTCAAGGCAACCCCCCCCCCCCCTTCACTTCTTGGCAGCCCACAACTAAGGCAGCCCACAACCAAAGCAGCCCACAACATTGGCCCACTTCCTTCTTCTCTCCACTCGGCAGAACACAAGGCAACACTCATGCCTCCACTCGCCAACTTCAACAAGGCCCACTCGCCAACATCTCATGGCAGCCCACTCGCCCATGCACAACTCCTCCACTCGCCTGTGCACAAGCCTCCACTCGCCTGGGCCAACTTCCACTCGCCCAGCTCACCTCCAACCTCCACTCGCCTACCCTCCCTAAAGCCACTTCAAACTTCAACACTCCCCCTTGAAGTGAGCTTCAGGGACAACTCCGATGCAGGCGCGAAGCTTTTTGAACGACCCCGCAGATAGGGGCTTTGTGAAGATGTCCGCCAGGTTCTCTTCACTCCGCACGTGCTCCACCGCAAGCGAGCCACCCAACACCTTCTCTCGGATGAAGTGGTGCTCGATCTCTATGTGCTTCGTTCTAGAGTGACAAACTGGGTTGGTTGCAAGCTTCAGCGCACTCTCGTTGTCGCCACGCAGCACAGTAGGTCCGCTGACCTTCTCATCCACATCTTCCACCAGCCTCCTCAGCCAGACACACTCCTGAGCTGCTAAGGACGACGCCTTGTACTCGGCCTCAGTGGTGGAGAGGGAAATGGAGTCCTGCTTCTTGCTGCACCACGAGATGGCAGTGGCTCCACACATGAACACGTAACCCGATGTCGACTTGCGGTCATCAGCGTCTCCTGCGTAGTCTGCATCCGTGTATCCATGCAGCTTGAAGTCGGTCCTCCCTCCATAGAACAACCCCATCTCCAGGGTGCCCTTCACATACTTCAGTATCCCCTTGGCTGCCTCCAGATGAGGCTTCCGCGGCTCCTGCATGTACCGACTCACTCGGCCGACAGCAAAGGCGATGTCCGGCCTTGTGATGGTCAGGTAGATAAGGCTCCCCACCAGTGCCCGGAAGATCTTCGGATCAGGAAGAATCCTCCCTTCTTCCTTCCGAAGCTTCAGCCCAATCTCCAGTGGAACGGAGCTGCTCTTCCCCTCCTTCATGCCGAATCTCTCGACGATCTTCTCGGCATACGCCTTCTGGGTCACGAGCAGCCCGTCACTTCTCTTCTCAACCTGAAGTCCAAGGAAATGGTGCAGTTCACCAAGATCCTTCATCTCAAACCGGATGGCTAGCTGCTGTCTCAGTGCCGCGACCTCTTCACCGTTGTTCCCTGTCACGATCATGTCGTCGACGTATAGCAACACCAGCACGTGAAGATCTCCACTCTTCTTCACAAACATGCTAGAGTCTGAGTCTGAGGCATCGTAACCACAGAACTGCAGATACTCTGCAATCTTCCCATACCAGGCTCTCGGCGCCTGTTTCAACCCATAGAGGGCCTTCTTCAGCTTGCAGACGTGACGCGGCTGAGACTTGGACACGTATCCAGGTGGCTGCACCATGAATATGTCCTTGTCTATCTCTCCGTATAGGAACGCGTTCTTCACATCCAGCTGCCACAGTTTCCACCCTCTGCACGCTGCTAGGGCAATGACCGCCCTTATTGACGTCATCTTCGCTACAGGACTGAAGGTCTCCTCATAGTCCTCTCTATAGGTTTGTGAGAAACCTCGAGCGACAAGCCTCGCCTTGTACCGCTCTACTTCTCCATCAGCCCTCTTCTTCACCCTGTACACCCACTTGCAGGTGACAGGCTTGATGCCCTCCACCATGGGAACAAGGTCCCATGTCTCGTTCTTCTTCAGGGCCTCCATCTCCTCATCCATGGCCACGTCCCACTCCTTGGTGCCTACAGCATCTTCAAAGCGGGCAGGTTCCCTCTCGTCGAGTGGTCCTGCAAAGAAGCAAGAGACCAAACTCACGAAGTTCCCCTCCTTATAACGAGCAAGCGGGACGATGGTCCGCTTCGACCTCCTCAAGGCTTGGCCACTTTCTACCGCTCCGGTAGACTCCTCCTCTCCAGCTCCTCCTTCAACCTCTCTTGAAGCAGCGCTCCCCTGCTTCTAGAGTTTGAAGCACCACCTGAGCCAGAAGCTCCCCCTGAGCCAGATGCTCCCCTTGAGCCAGATGGCGATGGGGCACTTGGAGATAACTCCAACTCCACCATAGAGTCCTCAGTGAGTCTCTCTTCTCCCTTGCTTGATTCTCCACTCTCCGGCAGCTCCACAGAAGAGACTCCCTGATACGAGATCAGTTCGTCAAACACAACGTCGCGCGAGACGACAAACTTGTGGGTCTGCGGGTTCATGCACTTCCATCCCTTCTTCCTCTCGTCGTAGCCGATGAAGACACACTTCCTCGCCTTCGGCTCCAACTTGGTTCTCTCAGCCTCTGGAACGTGCACGAAGCAGGTAGAGCCAAACACCCTCATGTGACTCACATCTGGCTTCTCCCCGAACATGAGCTGGTGCGGAGACACCATCCTGTTAGGACTCAGAGGTATCCGGTTGATCACATGGATGGCACATGCCATTCCCTCCGCCCATAAGGCTTTGGGAATCCCCTTGGTATGTAGCCAACACCTGGTAGTCTCCACCAGATGGCGGATCTTCCTCTCTGTGACCCCATTTTGCTGAGGGGTGTGGGCGCAAGAGAGCTCTCGCCGGATGCCGAACTTCCTGCAGAAAGAGTTAAAAGCGTTAGAGGTAAACTCCCCCCCATTATCACTACTCAACTTCTTCACCCGCAGGTTCAGCCTCCCCTCCACCAGTTCCTTCCACTCCTGAAACTTCTCAAACACTTCCGCCTTCTCCCTCATGAAGTACACCCACGTGTAGCGAGTGTAATCATCCACCAAGACCAGTGCATACTTGTTTCCTCCATAGGTCAGGGTGGCGCACGGCCCCATCACATCAGCATGTACGCACTCAAGAGGTGCCCTACACCTGGTCTCCGACTTGTCAAATGGAAGTCGATGTGACTTTCCAAACTGACAACCCTCACACACATGGCCGTCGCTGCAAGAAGAGAGATTGGGCAGGCCAGACACCAGACCCTTCGCCGCTATCATCTTCAGCTTGTCCATCCCTACGTGACCTAGCCTCTCATGCCAGATCGCTGCGCTGTCGTTGGTCTTCAGCTTGTCCACATAGGCACTTGCAGAAAGAACGTACAAGTCCTTCACCCTTCTCCCGGTGAGCGTGACATCAGCATCAACTGAAGACAGGTTCTTCAGGAACTTCACCTCCTTCGGTCCGAACAGCACGTGGTATCCTGCATCCACTGCATTCGCAACCGAGAAGAGGTTTTTCTTCATGCCCGGCACGTGATACACACTCTTCAGTGTCACGGGCTTCTCTTCACTTCCCAGGGATACCATCCCTTCCTTCTCAACTGGATGCACTGTATCATCCGCCGTGATGATAGCATTAGTTCCACCATATGCCTTCAAGGAGGCAAACTTCGACACATCTCCAGTGAGATGGTGCCCGCAACCGGAGTCCACTATCCAGTCGTTCTCGAAGCTGACCGAGGCTAAGGCATCGACTGACGTTGCCGTCATCTCAGCCAAGAGGCAGTTGTCACCACCTTCACCACCCTGGTGACCTCGACCTCTTCCTCCTCCTCTTCTTCCACCTCTCTGATGGTCACCACCTCTCCGGTGGTCTTCCTCTCTCTCAGCAACATGCCCGGCCTTGAGATTAGACCGGCACTCCTTTGCCATGTGCCCGTACTTCTTGCAGGCAAAGCAGAGGGGTCTCCCCCTCTGGTCATATGGGGGGAGGAAGTTCTCCCTAACTCCCTGAGAGGACGTTGAAGGTCCATCTCCGGAGTTCTTCTTCTTCTTGTCCCAAGGCTTCCTCTTGCCTGAGAACAACGCCTCGCTATCTCCTCCTGAGATAGACACTCCTGCCATCTGCTTCGCCAAGCTCTCCTGTGATGACAGCAAGTTCTCTAGCTCCAGTAAGGTGGGCTGAGTAGCCCATCCTTGCACAGACGTGACAAACGGAACATACTCCTTCCGCAGACCTCGGAGTATGTGCCTCTTCAGCTTCGCCTCTGAGATCGGCTCGTCAGGATCCAAGGCCGAGATCTCAGCACACAAGTTCTTCACCTTCAGGAAGAAGGTGGATATCGACAACTCTCCCTGAGTGGACCGCGCCAACTCATTCTCCAGGAACTGTAGCCGCGCTACATTCTTCTTGTTGAATAGCCCATTAAGGGCACTCCAGATCTCTGACGCTGACTTGCACCCCACGATGTGGTCGAACAAGTCAGGAGCAATAGCTCTCTTCAGAGTAAACTCCGCTTTGGCATTGGTCTTCCTCCATGCCCTCACAGCTGGACCGTTGTCCTCGGCCGCAACAACCTCCTCCTGCTCATCTCCCCCAACGACCTCCCATAGGTCCTCTCCAAGAAGGTAGCTCTCCATGCATGACTTCCACTTCTTGTAGTTTGTCTGGGTGAGCAGCTCAATGCCTAGACCTCTCGCATAACCACCTCCGCCGTCCATCTTGGTTGTCAACCTTGAACCTCGATAGCACGCGCCGCTTCAGCAACCTCGCTCTGATACCATGTTAAATTTTTGTGTGCTACCAGTCACAAGGAACCAAAGATGAAACAAACGAAGTGAACTCTTTATAACTAGGCAGATTACAAACAACGACAAGCTGACTACAAGGTGTATACACCTTGAATCACGTCAGCTGATGATATATAAAAAAAACAACAACTTGTCGCGGACAAGGTCCGCTTCTCCACTAGGTGTCGTTGAGCTTGTCAACGCACTCTCCACTTCAACTCACTCAACCCTGCACTCTTCACCTCACAGTGCACTCTCCACCTCTCGCTGAGGTGCGGGTTGGGGTCGGACCTCTTGGGGTGTAGGCACACTCCCACTCTCTCAACTCTTCTCTTCTCTATCTCTCTCTCTCTCTCTTCACTTTCGCATTAGCCTCACTCATGGGGGGGGGGGGGGGGGGGGGGGTACACCACCACCTCTGCATGTATGCACGTACACCACCCCCCATGTACTCCACTCGCCAACTACCTTGCATGCACACGTGCACTCGCCAAACATAGCAGCCCGCTCATATGCATATGTGCACTCGCCCCCTCACCTTGCTCCACTCGCCAAAAGCACAAGGCAGCCCCCTCTTCCTTCCTCCACTCGGCAAGGGCTAGCTCCCACTCGCCACCTCCATCTAAACTCCATGCACAACACTTCCACTCGCACAAGGTAGCAGCCCAACTCAAGGCAACCCCCCCTTCACTTCTTGGCAGCCCACAACTAAGGCAGCCCACACCAAAGCAGCCCCAACATTGGCCCACTTCCTTCTTCTCTCCACTCGGCAGAACACAAGGCAACACTCATGCCTCCACTCGCCAACTTCAACAAGGCCCACTCGCCAACATCTCATGGCAGCCCACTCGCCCATGCACAACTCCTCCACTCGCCTGTGCACAAGCCTCCACTCGCCTGGGCCAACTTCCACTCGCCCAGCTCACCTCCAACCTCCACTCGCTACCCTCCCTAAAGCCACTTCAAACTTCAACAGCTGTTAGGGAGAGCGGTGAAGGTTGTGAAAAATATAGGTAGGCCTGGGCAGGTGTGGTCACAACCCCTATTTTTCCCAAAATGACGTTTTAGCTTAAACGTCGTCAAAATCATGCAAGTGTTGTCAAGATTTAGCGGCCGTGAATGTCTAGACCCCAAAAAGTGAAATTTGGGCAAAAATATGCTTTCACAACTGTGTTTTTACTACTACAGTTTGACATCTTCGCTGCTCCAAACGCATAGCGGTCCAAAATAAAACCTTAAATCAATCAAATTTTACCGGTAGCACTTTACCTTCTAATGCCGGCTTTAGCGGGGCCGCACCCTGAAAATATTGATATATAGTTGGAAAGAAGGAGATAAGCATACTTTCCAAGAGCTTCCTTTTGATGTCTCATCTGAAATGAAAGACTTCATGTTACCGTATATATTAGTATTACAAGAGAGGCTATTGCTACACCAACAAATTATTTTTTATATTATAATTACATAGGAATATCACATAAATGTATGGTTTGTGCGTCGGGGACCATGTCTGCTCTGGTACTCTTGAATAAATTGCAAAGGTTGAATATAATATTTTGTGTAGACATGCAATTATAGTTTTGTCGTGGATGCAATGGAGTTCTAGATATAGAGAAAACTAATTAAGCAGCAGCAAAAAATAATCGAATTAATGGTGACTATGCCATCTTGAAATGCATTCATGAACTCATCTAAGTTATAACACGAAGAAAAGTAGACTAAAAAACATAAGATACCCCAGTCACACAAAGGAAAATAGTAAATTCTTTTGGGAAAAGATGGAATTATTAAGCTCAAAAGTGATTTTTAAGTTCAAAAGTGTTTTTTAAGTTCAAAAAGTGGTCATAGGTATTATCGCTTTTTATCACGTATAGACTAGATTTTCTTGACATTTTCATGCTAGAGGATCATACAAACAATATTGTAGGATTTGTTAGTTTTTGGCGGTTGAGAGTTGGAGTGGTGGGAAGGGAGTGTTGGCAATGAAGCAATGAGAAATGAGGGGGTGACTACAGCCTCAAAAATCGCCAAGAGTGGCGTTTTGGAGCGGTTGTTGCGGGAATTGGAGGGTTACCAAACAAATGTTTTTAGTGCTCGGCGTTTTCCCCCAATGGAGATGGAGCAAAACGCGCCGAACAAACAGAGCCTTAATCATAAGAATTTTTACCATCACGTTTCATCATTTAAATAAAGTCATTTGTTCATCATATAAGATCATTTTCGGGATCATATAAGATAATTTATCCAACGCGATAACCCGGGCCAAAATTTGAGTCCGGCCTCGAGAGCAAAAATATTTCCTCAAGAAGATTACTCTAATCACTAAGAATTAAATACCCCAAACATAATAGAATACACCTTTACTAATGCTTAAGAATCACTTGGTCAAGCATGGAACAGAAGCTCACCTAGGCCAAAGATGACATAACTTTAGGCATAAGAATACACATACGTTTAAAGGAAATAACAATTTAAGCTTTAACAAACCTCTTCATATATCCTTCTGAGAAAGCTAGCACATTTTATTGCCTCTGGCAGTTCCCAAGAAAAAAAACCGTCTCGTTTAGCAGTGTCCGAGTCCACAACCTCCAAACAACTTAGCATTGTGCTAACTGATTCCTCAAGCAGAGGAATGCATCTCTCAGCTTGTCTAGGAAGTAAAATAGAAATCAAAAATAAGTTTTTATTAATAAACTGAATTAGCAGATTATACAATGAATTCTTTCCTACAACAAAAGCTGTTGATTTCAAACGAATTAAACATAACAAAAAGAAAGATAAAGAGGACATGAAGTTGAAAATGATTGGAGTAGTAGTTGATTAAGAAGATCAATGCTTTTTCAATATCAAGATAAGCCATCATAAATAGCAATCACATTACATTAAACATCAAAAAGTTAGTGCTAATAAAACTTCTCATTAGGGATGCTGCATCTTATAACATTGTAAGACTATGTAATTGTAATTAAGCAGTTGAAGAGTCGGACACCACAACATTAAAAATGAGTTAAAAAAGAAAGAAAATAAAGTTATCAAATGGTAAAATATAAGATAAGATTGCTAACTTGTGCTACCAAAGAAAAGCTGTCCCCTCAATATTTTCAGGCTGCAGTTTTGATGTCCTAACTACACTATGTTCTCTGCTTAAGACATGTGGATTATGTTCCAATGCCCAGGACCAAACATCATTGAAAACCAGTCATGTTCAATTCTTACAACCCAAGCCCCTTTTGAGTGCAAGCCCTGTCCTAGGCCTAGCTTTTATCGGCCCAGGTCGGCCTCATGCTTCCATTGAAAGGAGGGTCTGTTGGGGCCCTCTTAGTCAGGCTTGGTTCAAGCACACTAAGGCTAAGAAACAAGATAAGGGGCAAAGGGCAGCCCGGTGGACAAAGCATCCCCGCGCAGCGAGGATCCGGGGAAGGGTCCCCACCACAAAGGTGAAATGTAGGCAAAACCTGAGGTTGCTTCCAAGACTCGAACCCATGACCTTAAGGTCACAAGGCAACACCTTAACGGATGCGCCAAGGCTCCCCTTCTGTTAGATTTGAAGTGAGCTAGCGCCAGCGCTAGCGCTAGCGCCAGCGCTAGCTCATACTCGCCACCCCCCCCCCCCTTGTTTTGCCTATAAATAGAGGGGTACCCCCCTCTAAAGAGAACCCATTCTGATAGCGGCGAGTATATACTTCAGAGTGGTGAGTATATCATCAGAAGTGGCGAGTATCATCAACTCTGAGCGAGTTAGAGATACCAGAGTGCTACCAGGCGAGCATCGGACTTGGAGGTAAGTTCGGCTAGCTCCCTAGAGCGAGTAGCGAGCAGTTGAGATACCGCCGGCGCTAGTGATAGCGCTCGCGCTAGCGAGTATTGGAGGAATCGTCGCACGGCGAGTGTGCGAGTAACCTGGAGTGCGAGCAGCGAGCTTGCAAGTTGGAGAGCTAGCGCCTGCGCTAGCGATACCGCCGGCGATAGCGAGGAGCGAGTATCGGAGCGAGTTATCACCAGCGCGGTGTGCTCCGGAGGAGAAGCGGACCTTGTCCGTGACCAAGTTCTTTACTTTCTATAGGCTGTTGTGATTCAAGTTGGATGCACTTGTATTCAGCCGTGTGAATTTGTAATTTGATTGCCTAGTTGAGAAATATATATAACCTTCTTGTCCATCATTGGTGTACTTGGCTGATAGCGCACACCAAAAAACTCAAACATGGTATCAGAGCGAGGTTGCTGAAGCAGCGCCTGCTATCGTAGTTCAAGGTGGTCATCCAAGATGGACGGTGGAGGAGGTTTTGCGAGAGGACTAGGAATCGAGCTGCTTACTCAAACCAACTACAAGAAGTGGATGTCTTGTATGGAGAGCTACCTTCTTGGAGAGGATCTCTGGGAGGTTGTTGGTGGTGGGGAGCAAGAGGAAGTTGTAGCTGCTGGCGATAATGGTCCAGCTGTGAGAGCTTGGAGGAAGACCAACGCCAAGGCGGAGTTCACCTTGAAGAGAGCCATATCACCTGACTTGTTCGACCACATCATTGGTTTGCAAGTCAGCGTCTGCGATCTGGAAAAGCCCTCGATGGGTTATTCAACAAGAAGAATGTGGCGCGGCTACAATTCCTGGAGAATGAGTTGGCGAAGTCGACTCAAGGCGAGATGGCGATATCCACCTTCTTCATGAAGGTGAAGAACCTATGTGGGGAGATCTCGGCCTTGGATCCTGAAGAGCCAATCTCAGAGGCGAAGCTGAAGCGGCACATACTCCGAGGCTTAAGGAGGGAGTATGTCCCCTTCGTTACTTCCGTACAAGGATGGGCTATTCAGCCCTCCCTTCTGGAGCTAGAGAACCTGCTGTCATCACAGGAGAGCTTGGCGAAGCAGATGACGAGAGTATCCATCTCAGGAGGAGATGGCGAGGCGTTGTTCTCAGGAAAGAGGAGATCCTGGGACAAGAGGAAGAAGAATCCCGGAGAGGGACCTTCAACGTCTTCTCAGGGAGATGGGGGGAAGTTCCTTCCTGCCCGCGATGAGAAGGGGAGAACCCTTTGCTTTGCCTGTAAGAAGTATGGGCATATGGCAAAGGATTGCCGGTCTAATCTCCAGGCCGGCCATGTTGATAAGAAAGGTGGAGACCATCAGAGAGGTGGAGACCATCGAAGAGGTGGAGGAAGAGGTGGAGGTCACCAGGGCGGTGAGAGGGGAGACAATTGCTTCCTGGCAGAGATGACGGCAACGTCAGTCGATGTCTTAGCCTCCATCAACCTCGAAGACGACTGGATAGTAGATTCCGGTTGCGGGCATCATCTCACAGGAGATATGTCGAAGTTTGCCTCCTCGGCAGCATATGAAGGAACGGATGCTATCATCACTGCGGATGATACGGTGCATCCAGTGGAGCGAGAAGGGAAGGTGTCCCTTGGGAGTAGAGAGAAGCCAGTGACACTGAAGAGTGTCTATCACGTGCCTGGCATGATGAAGAACCTCTTCTCAGTGGCGAACGCCGTGGATGCTGGATACCACGTGCTGTTTGGACCAAAGGAGGTGAAGTTCTTGAAGAACCTATCGTCTGTCGATGCTGACGTCACGCTCACCGGGAGAAGGGTGAAGGACTTGTATGTTCTGTCTGCAAGTGCCTACGTGGACAAGCTGAAGACAAACGACAGTGCTGTGATCTGGCATGAGAGGCTGGGTCATGTGGGGATGGACAAGTTGAAGATGATGGCGGCAAAGGGCCTAGTGAACGGCCTACCTCATCTCACTTCCTACGGCAACGGCCATGTGTGCGACGGATGCCAATATGGAAAGTCACATCGACTTCCATTTGACAAGTCGGAGACCAGGTGTAAGGCACCTCTTGAGTGCGTACATGCTGACGTGATGGGGTCGTGCGTCACCCGTACTTATGGAGGCAATAAGTATGCGTTGGTTCTGGTGGATGACTATACCCGCTATACGTGGGTATACTTTCTGAAGGAGAAATCAGAAGTGTTCAGCAAGTTCCTCGAGTGGAAGGAGCTTGTGGAGGGGAGGCTGGACCGCAGAGTGAAGAAGCTCAGAAGCGACAATGGAGGGGAGTTTACCTCCAATGAGTTTGCTTCCTTCTGCAGAAGATTCGGCATTCGGTGGGAGCTCTCCTGCGCTCACACCCCTCAGCAGAATGGGGTGGCAGAGAGGAAGATCCGCCATCTGGTGGAGACTACCAGGAGTTGGCTTCATGCCAAGAGCATTCCCAAGGCCTTGTGGGCGGAGGGAATGGCGTGCGCTACTCATGTGATCAACAGGCTGCCTCTGAGTCCTAACAGGATGGTTTCTCCACACCAGCTCATGTTCGGGGAGAAGCCTAATGTGGGTCACATGAAGGTGTTCGGTTCTACCTGCTTCGTGCACGTCCCGGACGCTCAGAGAACAAAGTTGGAGCCGAAGGCGAGGAAGTGTATCTTCATCGGCTACGATGAGCGGAAGAAGGGGTGGAAGTGCATGGATCCGCAGACTCACAGGTTTGTCGTCTCGCGCGACGTTGTGTTTGACGAACTGGTCTCATACCAGGGAGTCTCTTCTGTGGAGCTGCCGGAGAGTGGAGAAGCTAGCAGGGAAGAGGAGTGGGTCACTGAGGACCCTACTGTGGAGTTGGAGTTATCTCCAAGTGCTCCATTGCCATCTTGCTCAGGAGGAGCTTCTGGCTTAAGGGGAGCTGCGAACTCAAGTAGTAGGGAGAGCACCGCTACAGGAGGAGTTCTGAGAGGAGCTCAGAGAGGAGCTCAAGCAGAGGAGTCTACCGGAGTGGTAGATAGTGGCCAAGCCTTGAGGAGGTCGAAGAGGACGATTGTCCGCCTGCTCGCTATAAGGAGGGGAACTTCGTGAGTCTGGTTTCCTGCTTCTTCGTAGGACCACTCGATGAAAGGGAACCTGCCTGCTTTGAGGATGCAGCTGGCATCAAGGAGTGGGACACGGCATGATCGAGGAGATGGAGGCCCTAGAGAAGAACGAGACATGGGACCTGGTTCCATGGTGGAGGGCATCAAACCTGTCACCTGTAAATGGGTGTACAAGGTTAAGAAGAGGGCTGATGGAGAAGTGTGGAGCGGTACAAGGCGAGGCTTGTCGCTCGAGGCTTCTCACAGAACCTATGGAGAGGACTACGAGGAGACCTTCAGTCCCGTAGCGAAGATGACGTCGGTGAGGACGATCATTGCTCTGGCGGCGTGCCGAGGGTGGAAGCTATGGCAGCTGGACGTAAAGAATGCATTCTTATATGGAGAGATCGACAAAGACATATTCATGGTGCAAACAACTGGATACGTGTCCAAGTCCCATCCGCGTCATGTCTGCAAGATGAAGAAGGCCCTTTATGGTCTGAAAACAGGCAACGAGAGCCTGGTATGGGAAGATTGCGGAGGAGTACCTGTAGTTCTGCGGCTACGATGCCTCAGACTCGGACTCAGCATGTTCGTGAAGAAGGAGGAGGTCTTCACGTGTTAGTGATTGCTATACGTCGACGACATGATCGTGAAAGGGAACAACCCTGAGGAGGTCGCGACGCTGAGAGAGCAGCTTTC
>JAWHQI010001546.1:42500-69522 GCA_033032865.1 Dactylorhiza incarnata | reverse complement strand
AACCAACGTTCAAAGAATTGAGCAGGAAAATATTAAGAGAAGGTACAACAGGTTTAACTGTTGGTGTTGCGGCAAAATAGGTCACTTTGCCGTAGACTGTTGGTTCAATTTCACATATTCCAAGAGACCACAAATTGACAATGCAAGAAAGACCACTCGCAATGTTAACGCTCCTCGTGGTACTCAACTAACAAGGGACCAAGGACCCAAATTTGTTTGGGCTCCTAAGGCAAGATAATCTGTTCTTGCAGGTATGTCCAAAGGCCAACAAAAATCCTATCTGGTATTTGGACAGTGGTTGTTCTCGGCACATGACCGGGACTAGAAGTCTACTGCAAAATTATACTCCAGTTGAGAATGGACCAAAAGTTATTTTTGGGGGATCAGACCGTGGAGTTACAAAAGGCTATGGTATGATTTCTAATGGCAATGTATCTTTCTTAGATGTGGCTTATGTGGAAGGATTAGAACATAATCTGATAAGTATAAGCCAACTCTGTGATAAAGGATACATAGTTGATTTTCGTAAAGACAAGTGTTTGATAAAGTCGGCAGAAAATTCTGAAACAATTTTATCAGGCACTCGTCATAGGAATATTTTCTGTTTAAATTTTATTTGTTTATCATCTTCTACACCAGTATGTCTTTTAGCAAAAGATAGTGCATCTCTTGCTGATCAATGGCATAAGAGATTAGCACACATAAACTTCAAAACTATAAATAAGTTGTTTTCACAAAACTTAGTACGTGATGCGCCAAATGTTAAGTGCATTAAAGATAGACCTTGTCATGCTTGTGTAAAAGGCAAGCAAACAAGAGCTACTTTTAAAAGCATTATAGGCAAAGATTCAACTAGGTGTTTACATCTACTTCATATGGACTTGTTTGGTCCTTTGCAAATTAGGAGTTTAGGAGGTAAGTCTTTTACGTTAGTTATTGTAGATGATTACTCACGTTTCACATGGGTATTCTTTCTTAAACACAAGTCAGATACGTTTGCCATTTTCACTAAGTTTGTCAAGCAAATCCAGAACGAATTTGAATGCACCGTGGTCAAAATCAGAAGTGACCATGGAACAGAATTTGAATCTGGGGCTATGACAGATTTTTGTGAAAGTCTAGGTATCTTTCATGAGTTTTCCTCACCTCGAACTCCACAACAAAATGGGGTAGCTGAGAGAAGGAATAGAACACTCATTGAGGCTTGCAGAACAATGTTGAGTGACACTTCTCTACCTGAATATCTTTGGGCTGAAGCCGTCAACACTGCATGCCACGTGCAAAACAGAGCTCTCATAAACAAAAACCATGAAAAGACTCCTTATGAACTACTAAAAGGCAGGAGACCAACCATCTCTTATTTTAGAATCTTTGGCTGCAAATGCTTTGTACTTAATAATGGAAAGCATTACAAAACCAAGTTTAGCGAAAAGAGTTTTGAGGGTATTTTTGTAGGCTATAGTAGCCATAGTAAAGCTTATAGAATATTTAATAAGAAAACTCTGGTGGTAGAGGAATCAATAAATGTTGTATTTGATGAAACGAGCGTGCTACATAGCATTTCTTCTAGTGCTTCTAGTGAGGTTGCAGGTTCAAAGACACAAGATATTGGCTTAGATGAGCCAGTCAAAGTTGATGCTCAAACCTTCGTCAAGATCTCTTCCCCAATCACAAATGAAGAAGAAGATCATATTGATGAAGAACCTGTACAAGTGGAAGAAGACATTCAAGTAGCTGATAATACTCCAGATGTTCAAACTGATGCAAGGAACCTTGAGTTCAGACATATGAGAGACCACCCTATTGATCAAATCATAGGAGATCCTCAAGTCGGCATTAGAACAAGAAGAGGTACTACTAACGAAAATATGCATTTAAGTTTTCTTTCACAGGTAGAACCAAAGAAGTTTCAAGAAGCAAATGAAGACCCCCACTGGATAATTGCAATGGAAGAAGAGTTAAATCAATTCAAACATTGCAAAGTGTGGACACTAGTTCCAAAACCCAAGGATAAAAATATTATTGGAACAAAATGGGTTTACAGGAACAAGTTGGATGAAAATGGAACAATTATAAAGAACAAAGCAAGACTTGTAGCAAAAGGCTATAGACAGGAAGAAGGGATCGACTTCGATCAAACTTATGCTCCAGTAGCAAGACTTGAAGCGATCAGAATGTTCTTAGCCTATGCTGCATACAAAGGTTTCACCGTATACCAAATGGACGTTAAGTCAGCTTTTCTAAATGGCAACATAAAAGAAGAAGTTTACGTAGAACAACCTGCAGGTTTTGTAGATTCTGAACACCCTAATTACGTTTACTTATTACAAAAAGCTTTATATGGGTTAAAACAAGCTCCTCGAGCTTGGTATGAGACGCTGTCTAACATTCTTCTTGAGAACAAGTTCACAAGAGGAAAGATAGATAAAACATTATTTCTTAGGGAAGTAAAAGGCAAGATTTTGCTAGTGCAAATCTATGTTGATGACATTATTTTTGGCTCTACGGACGACAATCTTTGCAAAAAGTTTTCAAAACTTATGCAGGGAAAGTTTGAAATGAGCAGTATGGGCGAGCTGAAATATTTCTTAGGACTTCAAGTGAAACAATCTGAAGATGGAATTTTCATCTCACAGACAAAATTCACCAAGGAGTTGATTAAGAAATTTGGAATGGAGAATGCAACCTCTATGAGGACTCCAATGAGCTCAGCTATGTCTCTGGACAAGGACGAGAAAGGGAAACCTTTTGATGAAACCAAATACAGAAGCATAATTGGCTCTTTGCTCTACCTTACTGCTAGTAGACCTGACATAATGTTTTCCACATGTGTATGTGCTAGATATCAGGTGAACTCTAAGGAATCTCACTATACTGCTGCAAAGCGAATTTTGAGATATCTTAAGGGCACACCAAATCTTGGCTTATGGTACCCAAGAAGTAATGATAGCGAACTAATAGGCTATTCAGATGCAGATTTTGCAGGTAGCAGAGATGACAGGAAAAGCACTTCCGGAACATGCCAATTTATCGGAAGAAGGCTTATATCCTGGAGTAGCAAGAAGTAGAATTGTGTTGCAATCTCAACAGCCGAGTCAGAATATATTTCTGCAGGCAGTTGTTGAGCACAACTTCTATGGATCAGGAACCAGCTTCAAGATTATAATTTGAAGATAAAGAATATTCCAATGTTTTGCGACTCCTCTAGCGCAATTGCTATAGCAAATAATCCGGTCTCACACAGTCGGACAAAGCATATCGAATTAAGATATCATTTCATCCGAGAGCATGTGGAGAATGGGGATATCAACTTAAGTTATGTCTCTACAGATAAGCAAATAGCAGATATATTCACGAAGCCGTTGGATGAGACCAAGTTCTCCTTCTTCAAGACAGAACTTGGAATGCTCAACATGGAATATTGATCAAACAAAGGATAAGAGAAGAAGATAAGTAAATTTTCTTAAATTTTATCTTATTTTTATGTTCTAAAATGAAGCACAGGCATATCCTTTGGAGTGAAGAAAAATCAAAGAAGAAAATTTCAAGTCATCATTAAACTTCTCGAGAAATGAAGTGAACATCTCGAGAAATGACTTGCTGTTGTTTGAAGATAAAATATTTCGAAAAATTTGACATCATCTCTCGAAAAATGAACTCACACTTCTCGAGAAATGGGTAATCCCTCGAGAACCTTAATTATCTTTCGGAAGGAAATCAGCAGAGTTCTGAGACCTCTCGAGAACCTTCTCAACCTCTCGAGAAATGTCTTATACTTCTCGGAAACTTTATTCTCAAATTTTCGAGAATATGAAGTGCCAGGTACGCTTAAATGTTTTTTTTTAATTAATTGTCACATCAGAACCACACTATAAATAGAGTCTCGAAATGAATTAAGAGGTCACGCGAGGTACTTCCATTTCCTCTCGAAAAGCGCCGTCGGTTCATCTTCTTTTACGCAAAATCGACGTTCCAGTTCAGACGGATCTTCACTCTTTCCAGTCCTCATCTCAAGTTCTCCTCACGATTAATGGCTCCTTCCGGAAAACCTAAGATCGGCGTGGGCAGTGAACTTGTGCGAGAAGGTCTTCAGTTTATGTCAGATGAGTTTCAAAACCTTTTTTATCTTCTAGATGCAGCAGGACTCTCGTTCTTACTAAAACATCAATGTCGTATTCTATTTCATGAGGTAGAGGATCTGTTTATTAATATAAAAGTTCACAAAAACGGAAATAGAATGAAATCTAGTATTGGAGATTACAAAATCAAGATTAATCCAAAATCCCTTTCCAAGTATTTGAAAATTCCTTTGGTAGAACATGAGGACTCTTTAAATAATGAGGATTGGGCTCATGCCCTAATGTTTTGTGGATTGGATAAAGGAACAACAACTATTCGTAGACAAAAGATGAGTGATGTGGGAAAATTGATAGTAGATATAATTTCAAAGGTTTTACTTTGTCATACTGGGAGCCTGGGTCATGTCTCTTCAGATGTATTCAGCTTAGTAGCAATGGTTATTTGTGGAAAAAGGTTCAGCTGGGCAGATCTCTTATTCAATAAGATCAAAGAAAGCATAATGAGCCCCAATTTTGCAAGAATCCTGACACTCTACCTGAATCAGCTAAATCCAGTTGTGTTTGACATGACCAAGGGAGCTATTATTCATCACTTGAAAAAGGTAGATGTTGTCACAATGCAAAGGTGGAACATCAGGATTAATAAGCCAGCTGCAGGTGCAGGTCCCCAGGGGGAGCCTATTACTTCAGCTCAATCAGTTCCTGAATTTGAAGCTCCTGCTCCTCCTCCTCCAGAAACATCAGCAACTCCAGCTCCACCTCCAGCTCAACTCAGTTCATTTCCAGATCCAGATCCATCTCTAGCTTCACAACACACCATTCCATCAGAAGAATCAAATCTTACTCCAACAGACACAGTTCTTTCTCCATCAGCTCAAGATCCTTCAGAACAAGTTCCTTCAGAACAAGTTCCTTCCAAAACTTCATCAATCCCAGATGATCAACTTTTATCAGATACTCCTATGGAAGATACCTTTCCTTCACAAGATCAAGGAGATCATTTCTCACCTCCTCCAGCTATAAATGAAGACAGAGTAGATTCCACCATAGCAGATGTGGTGAGTGAAATTCTAAAAGGTGCTGATGATGTGCTTAGCACTAGTGACCACATGGGTGGGTCAGGAGCAGATTATGATTTTACTCTGGAAGGAGATGATGTTTCAGTGCATGATTCATCTCCTCCCCCAGTACATATTGAGGGGGAGCAAGAGCCTTGTTTAGACACAAACAAGGATGCTCAGGAAAAGATTGTTGTTTTATCTCCTGTGCAGCTCCAGAGTTCAGTTGTTATTGAAGATCTACCAGAAGAAGCTTTGCCAATCCTACCTCCTCCATCTCTTTTTGATGAAAATACAATTCTTGGTAAAATTGAATTAATGCTTCAAAGACAAACTGCCAAAATAGATTACTCCTTCAAAGAAGTTCATGCTAGAATATCTGATGTTGAAAAAGAAATGTCAAAGCAGTTGAAAGAATTCAAAACAAGTTCAGATCAGTTGAAAGAGGTTGTTTTTCAGGGAGGAAAAGCAATTGATCACACCATCAAAAGTGTAGCCACAGTTCTAGCAGAAGTGATTCAAGTCAGAAAAACTCAAGAATACATGGCTTCAAAGGAAGAGGAAAGTACCTTTAAGGTTATTGATGAGGTAGGACAGTTCAAGGATTCTATTCTCCAAACCCTCTCTGTAGAAGTCAGAAAGGGGGAGGACAGTTTAATTGAGAAGATGACTGGGTTGATAGATCAAACTCTTTTTGATTTTCATAAGCATTTGATTAATAAGTTTGAGCAGTTGTCCCAAGGTGCCCAAAAGCAGGTAAATGAGTTAAAAGATTTCACCTCTAATACTGCTGTTTGGTTACACCATGAAATCTTTCGTGAGTTGGGTATTGACCCTGCTCAACCTCCTCCTCATTTTGATCAAGTTCAATCTGAAGCTCCTTTATTTCCTCAATTTTCTCCAAGTCTAGCAGGGCAGTCTGATGATGTTCCTTCAGTAGAAACTCATTCCTCTATGCACTATTCTAGAAAAAGGAAATATGGTGATGGACCTTCTGCAAGCAGATCTATTCCTGGCTCCACCTCAGCAGGTTCTGGCAAAGCAGTGATAGATGACACAAAGGTTTATCCAGAAGTTTGGAGTCCAGTTTCAAAGATCATCATTCTAGACTCTCTCAAGCTTGTAGAAGAAGGAAATGTACAAGCTACTGAAATTTACAGCTCTTCTGAATGGAAAAAGTATGAGACAAGTAGAATCAAGAGAAGAATACATTTCAAGAATTATGGGTATAACAATCCGGCAGCTCCAGAAGCTCCTCCAAAGTATCATCCCAAACCTTATGCTTACTTTTCAAGACAGGAGGAGAAAAGAAAGGGGAATGCTAATCTTTGAAGAAAAGACTTTAAAGACCTTTAAAACTTTATGTCTACATGCTTGTGTGAACTTTAATTCATTAGACAATCTTAAATCTAAATATAGTTTTTGATTCTGATGTGACAATCATGTTCTTATATTTAGATATTGCTCTTAATGTTCTTTCTAGTATATTCTTTTTATATTTAATATGGCTACAATTCATCTTGGTAAGAAGGGTTCTGACTTCTACAAATAGGGGGAGATTGTTGGGTATTGTATCCACAATAGCCTTGATTTGTAGAAAGTCAACTTTGAACCAAGATTGAATTGTTTGTGTATTTGATATGCTTTTCTAGTAATGCTCTTGCAGGTTCACTCTGCTAAGTGTAGACCAATGTCAGGTCACAATGGGTCAATAAGCACAGTCTCATGCAATGTAATTCTTCATTGTGTGAGGTATGGGGTTGGCTCATGTGTGGTCTCTCAATTGGGATACACTTTATGATCAAGACTTTTAAAGGTTCAAAGCTAAGGTGTGCAGCATTGGTCTGAAGACAAAAGGAGAAAGTTCTCTAAGTAAACTTTTCGAGAAGTAAGGATATTTTCTGAGAAGTCTTTCAGTGATTTCGAAAAGTCCTTATGGATATTCGAGAAGAGTTGTTTCAGATATCTCTCGAGAAATTGTTGAAATTTTTCGAGTAGTTTCTTGTATTTCTCGAGATATCTTTGTTCTCTCGAAAAGTCTTCTTTGTTTTCGAGAAGTCTGTCTCAGCTCAATTTTCGAGAAGTTTCCTCAGTTTTCGAGAAGTCCTTTTTCTCTCGAGAAGTCCTGTCATATATCTTTGACCTTTTCTTTCTAAAGATGTTTTTCGAGAACTAGTCATTTCTCTCGAGAAGTCTTGAAATTCTCGAGAAGTCTAGTCCTATCATTTCTCGAAAACTTTGTTTTCCTGTTTTGACGTCAAGTCTTTTCCGTCAAATTGACGTGACGTCTTTTCTCGTCTTAAGGTTGAATCGTTAGGATGTCTTCTATATAATGATTGCTCCTTATGATTGATAAAGTTTTCAGTTGTTTTGAGAATCACAAGATCAGAGTTCATTTTCTCCTAACCCTAATCTGATCCAAGATCGTCGTCAGTGCCGCGCATCGCCATCATTGGAGTTCGATCGTGAGTTATCTGAATTCGTCTCCAAGTGGAAGAGAAAGGTCAATCGATCATTGCCTTACACGTTCTGATTCTATCGGATTGATCAAGACCTTAGAAGATCTGATTTGTGCCGATTCGATTCTTCATTTTCTACATCAAGCCGAAGTCATTTCTGTTGCAAGAAGAAAGAAGATCTTCATCAAATTTTTCAGATCTATCTGTGATTTGTTAAGTATAATTTCTATATCAATTTTATACTTGATTGTAGGAGAGATTGTTCTCCGAGTTGTAGGAGAGGTGTTCTCCGAGTTGTAGGAGAGGTGTTCTCTCTGAGTTGGTAGGAGATTGGTCTCCGAGTTGTAAGAGTTTTGACTCTGAGAATTGTAGGATCGTTCTTGATCCGAGTTTTAGTGAAGTAGTCAAGTCTAGCTGTGGAGCTAGATTGGCGAGGCCGGCAAGTGGAGTACCCAAGATCGGGGAACCACTATAAATTTCTTGTGTCGTCTGTGGTTGTGGTTTGCATTTTGTGCGTTCTTTATTTTCAAGAATTTCAATTCCGCAAAAGTCGCAGTTATCACCTATTCACCCCCCCTCTAGGTGATTTTGGTTGGCAACTAGATATTTCAGTACTTAATATATATATACATATATATATACATACATATACATATATACAGATATATATACAGATATTTATATACATATATATATATACTTATACATATATATATACATATATATATATTAAATATATATATATAAGTATATATATATACATATATATATATACATATATATATGTATTTATATATATATATATATATATAAATATATATATATGTATATACATATGTGTATATATATTAAGTATATATATACATATATATATATATATATATTTATATATATATAATTATATATATGTATATATGTATTTATATATATGTATATATATATTAAGTATATATATACAAGTATAAATATATACTTAATATATATATACATATATATATATACTTATATATATATGTATATATATACATAATATATATATAAATATACATATATATACATATATCCATATATATATATACTATATATATATACTTATATATACTTAATATATATATACTTATATATATATATGTATATATATTTATATATGTATATATATATAAGTATATATATATGTATATATATGTATATATGTATATATATTTATAATTAATATATATACATATATATATACATATATACATATATATATACATATATACATATATATATATACATATATATATATACTTATATATATACATGTATATATATATAAGTATATATATATTTGTATATATATATATTCTTATATATATATATATATATATTTATACATAAATATGTATATATACCTATATACTTATATATATGTTTATATATATACATATATATATAAGTATATATATACATGTTGGGTATTGTATCCACAATAACCTTGATTTGTAGAAAGTCAACTATGAACCAAGATTGAATTGCTTATGTATTTGATATGTTTCTCTAGTATTGTCTTGCAGGTTCACATTGCTAAGTGTAAACCAATGTCAGGTCACAGTGGGTCAATGAGCACAGTCTCTTACAATGTAATTCCTCATTATATGAGATATGGTGTTGACTCATATGTGATCTCTCTATTGGGATGCATTTCTAATCGAGACAAAGGAAGCTAAGGTCTTGGAGGTGTAGCTGTTCTCAAAGAAGAGTTTAAAGAATTTTCTTCCAAGTGTATTTCTCGAGAAATCTGAAAAGCTCTCGGAAAATCCTTTGGAATTCTCGAGAAGTTCTTTTCAGCTTAAGTCTTCGAAGGAAATCCAAATTTCTCGAGAAGCTATCTTTATTTCTCGAGAAGTCTGTAGTGCTCTCGGAAAATCCTTTGATTTTCTCGAGAAGCCTTCTTTGCTGAAATTCTCTGAGAAAATCTTTCCTCTCGAGAAGTTTATCTGATTTCTCGAGAAGTTCTTGTTTCTTCCGAAAAAGGTTAGTTTATCTCATTTCTCGAGAAGATCTTTGTTCTCGAGAAATCCCCTCTTTTCTCGAGAAGCTCTGTCAATTTGTTTGAAAGTCTTTTTCCGAGATCCAGCCGTGATTTCTCGAGAAGTCTTCTTTCTCTCGAGAAATCTGTTTCTCGTTCCTTCAAACTGTTTTTGCGGACTTCTGTTATTCGTCTGTTTGACGAGATTCCTTTTCTGGCTTAAGGCTTAAATATTCTATTTAGACCTTCTCCTATAAAAGGCCCTCTATCTTAAGTTTTTAAAAAGTTTTTATTCCTTTCTGATTCTCTCTCCCTAACTCAAGAAGTCGCAAAGTGCCGTGCGAGTCGCCCTCGTTGGAGACTGTTCAGAAGTTCCGATTTCTCATCTCCAAGTGGAAGAATAGGTTCGATCGATCGTTGCTTGATTCTCTCTGAATTCTATTGGATCGATTCGAATTCTAGTAGATCAGATCTGAGTCATTTGGATCTTCCTCATCGACATTAATTCAAATCCATTCCAATCTCAAGGAGGAAGAAGAACCCTAAAGAGTTTTTCAGATCTGATTGTGATTGATAAGTATCATATCATCTCTTATTTTCATTTGATTGTAGGAGAAGTTTTCTCCGAGTTGTAGGAGCTTTGTTCTCCGAGTTGTAAGAGAAGTATTCTCTAAGATTGTAGGAGATTTGTCTCCGAGATTGTAGGAGTTTTGACTCCGAGTTTGTAGGATTTTTCTTGATCCGAGATTTAGTGAAGTAGTCAATTCTAGCGGTGGTGCTAGATTGGCGAGGCCGGCAAGTGGAGTACCCAAGAACGGGGAACCACTATAAATTTCTTGCTTCGTCTGTGATTGTGGTTTGCTTTATCTGTGTTCTTTGTCATCAAGTTTTTTTTTATTTCCGCAAAAGACGCAATTATCACCTATTCACCCCCCCTCTAGGTGATTTAGGTTAGCAATTAGATATTTCAATTGGTATCAGAGGATGGTTTTTCGTTGAATAGGTTAACACCTTGAACAAGATCCCTTCAATCTATTTGCTATCATTCATGGAAAAGTGCAAGGAATCTTCCTCGTTGAAATTGCCTATATGCACCAAGGGTAATTTCCCCATGTGGAAAGAGAGAGTGAAATTCTACATGGAGGCCGCAGATCCAAGAATCTTCCAAGTCGTGGAAGAAGACCCTCATGTGCCTATGACTGCTTCTACAATTGACCCTCTCCTAAGAGTGCCTAAGAAGATGATGGATTTGACCAAGGATGAGATCGCTCTCGTTGCCTTGGATAAAAAGGCGAAGAACATTATTGCCAGTGCAGTGGACGATTCAATGTTGCAAAACCTAATTCACTGCAAATCTTCCAAAGATATGTGGACTTCCTTAATCGTTCTTATGGAAGGCACCGAAGAAGTAAGAGATGACAGAAGATCTCTTCTGAATCAGGAGTACGAAGCATTCAAACAGGGTAAGAAGGAATGCATTGCAGATGCATATGAAAGATTCTTTAAAATAGTAAATGGCCTAAAGAATTATGGTCGGGAATTCACTAATGGAGAACTAAATGACAAATTTCTGTGATCCCTAACAAAGGATTGGGATAGTAAAATAGTTGCCATCAGGGAATTCGGAAAGCTACCCAACCTAGATCCTCAGAATCTGTTTGGGAAATTATTATCCCATGAGCTTCAAATGAACATTCGCAAAACAGAAGAAGATGGGAATAGAATCTCTAGCAAGGAAAGGACCTTGGCTATGAAGGCCGAGAGTTCCAGAAAGAGCAGAGCATTGTCTCCAGTTAGAGCTTTAGAATCTGATGAAGAAGAAGAATCAGAAGCCGGCTCCTCCAATTCTGAAATGACTGATGGGGAGTTCTCTCTAATCTCCCGACAGTTTAAGAAACTGCTGAATAAAAGAAGGCAAATGAGGAACAAGCCATCTTCCTCAGATTATAGACACTCACATCGTGAAGGCGATTACAATAAGAAAGGCTCAAGCACAAATGACAGGTATAAATCCAAACCGAACAAACATACTTCTACTGACATTATTTGCTTTTGTTGCAATAAGCCAGGGCACATGATCGCTGAATGCCCTCATAAAAAGAGAGAGGGCGGAAGAAAAGATGTGAAGAAACCCACTAATGAAAAAAGAAAAATGAAAGATGTTTTGTAGCCAAGAAGGCTAAAACACTAAGCGATAGTGATTCAGATAAATCAAGCACTGAAGAAGAAGCATACTTTGGGCTTATGGCCATGACAGATGATGAAGAAGAACCCCCATACACAGGGAAGGTAAATTCTCACACTATGCTATCTGATTCGGATTATGCTTCTGCTGAACAAAAAAATTATTTCTCTGATGATGAATCTAAACTCATGACCCAATACACCGAAATGCTCAAGAGCTTTGACAAGTGCCGAAGGGTTGTCAAATCTCAGACCAAGGAGATTATGTCTCTTAAGGAAATGGAAACCAATTTTAGAAAGGAAGTTGAACAACTTTCTTCCTTCAAAGAGGAAGTCCAAGTCTTAAAAGACAAGATCAAAAGCTCGGATGAGCTCCTTGATCGGAGAGCGAACTCTATCAAAGTTTTGGAAGAACAGCTAGCCACTGAACGAAAGCTAGTTGAAAAGTTTTCACAACCCAAAACAATTCTTCCGTTCATTGATAGATTCACTGCTCAAGCAAGTACTAGTGGATTAGGTCATGTGGCAGGTCCTAGTAACACTACTAAGGGCACACATGCCAATAAGAAATTCATGAATGCTAAGAAAGCCTCCATTGAAGAGAAAGGGAAAGTCCATCAAAAACATGTACCATTTCAGAAAGTTATTTTTCCCTCAAACTTTTATGACATGCAAAGCACTTATGGTCACTTGACCCAACCAATTAAGTTTGGACCTGTCAAGGACTATAAGGGATGGACTAGTCCCCGAAACTTCGGAAATAGTGCTTTCAAAGCATCTCATGAAGAGATAAATCTAAGAGATTATGGTCCTTACGTTCACGGACATAATGAGAAGAAAGCACCAATTGTAAAGGCTGTTGCACCCAAGCCTAATGAGATAGCACTACCTTGTGTGTGCTGTACTCACGAAGCATCCACTTCTAGAAAGAATGCTCCTGCTAAATCTTACATTCAAAAAGGTCAGCAGGAGAATACAAAGAGAAGGTACAACAGGTTTAAATGTTGGTGCTGCGGCAAACCAGGTCACTTTGCCGTGGATTGTTGGTTCAATGTTTCTTATGCCAATAGACCACAAGTTAACACTGCAAGGAAGACCACTCGCAATGTTAACATTCAATGTGGATCTCAACTAACAAGGGACCAAGGACCCAAATTTGTTTGGGCTCCTAA
This sequence comes from Dactylorhiza incarnata, assembly GCA_033032865.1. Lineage (NCBI taxonomy): Eukaryota > Viridiplantae > Streptophyta > Magnoliopsida > Asparagales > Orchidaceae > Dactylorhiza > Dactylorhiza incarnata. The sequence continues at coordinate 56,559 of JAWHQI010001546.1, read as the reverse complement.
GGCAAGATAATCTGTTCTTGCAGGTATGTCCAAAGGCCAACAAAAATCCTATCTGGTATTTGGACAGTGGTTGTTCTCGGCACATGACCGGGACTAGAAGTCTATTGCAAAATTATACTCCAGTTGTGAATAGACCAAAAGTTATTTTTGGGGGATCAGACCGTGGAGTTACAAAAGGCTATGGTATGATTTCTAATGGCAATGTATCTTTCTTAGATGTGGCTTATGTGGAAGGATTAGAACATAATCTGATAAGTATAAGCCAACTCTGTGATAAAGGATACATAGTCGATTTTCGTAAAGATAAGTGTCTAATAAAGTCGGCAGAGAATTCTGAAACGATTTTATCAGGGACTCGCTGTAGGAATATCTTTTGCTTAAATTTTTTATGTTTATCTTCTTCTACACCAGTGTGTCTTTTAGCCAAAGATAGTGCATCTCTTGTCGATCAATGGCACAAGAGACTAGCACATATAAATTTTAAAACTATTAATAAACTGTTTTCGCAAAACTTAGTGCGCAATGCGCCAAATGTTAAGTGCGTTAAAGATAGACTTTGTCATGCATGCATAAAAGGCAAGCAAACAAGAGCTACCTTCAAGAGCATTATTGGCAAAGATTCTAACAGGTGTTTATACCTACTTCATATGGACTTGTTTGGTCCGTTGCAAATTAGAAGCTTAGGAGGTAAGTCTTATACATTGGTTATTGTGGATGATTACTCACGTTTTGCATGGGTATTCTTTCTAAAACACAAGTCAGATACTTTCGACACTTTCACAAGCTTTGTTAAGCAAACCCAGAATGAATTTAACTGTTCAGTGGTCAAAATCAGAAGTGATCACGGAACAGAATTTGAATCTGCAGCAATGACAGACTTTTGTGAAAGCCTTGGTATCTTTCATGAGTTTTCCTCTCCCCGGACTCCACAACAAAATGGAGTAGCCGAGAGAAAGAACAGAACACTCATTGAGGCTTGCAGAACTATGTTGAGTGATTCTTCATTACCAGAATATTTCTGGGCTGAGGCTGTCAACACTGCTTGCCACGTGCAAAATAGAGCACTCATAAATAAGAACCATGAAAAGACTCCTTATAAACTTTTAAAGGGCAAGAAACCAACCATTTCTTATTTCAGAATTTTTGGCAGTAAGTGCTTTGTACTTAACAATGGAAAGCATTACAAAACTAAGTTTAGCGAAAAGAGCTTTGAAGGTATTTTCGTAGGCTATAGTAGCCATAGTAAAGCTTATCGTATTTTTAATAAGAAAACTCTGGTTGTAGAAGAGTCTATTAATGTTGTATTTGATGAGACGAGCATGCTTCAAAGCAGCTCTTCTAGTTCTTCTATTGAAGTTGCAGGTTCAAAGTTGCAAGATACACACTTGCATAAGCCAGTTAAAGACGACGCTCAAACCTTCGTCAAGATCTCTCCTCTAACCTTAGCTGAAGAGGAAGATCACCTTGATGAAGAGCCAACTCCAGTGGAAGAATTTGTTCCAGTTGAAGAAGAAGTAGTTCCTGATGTTCCAAACGATGCGAGGAATCTTAAATTCAGACACATGAGAGACCACCCTATTGATCAAATCATAGGAGACCCTCATGAAGGCATTAGAACTAGAAGAGGTACTACTAACGAAAATTTGCACTTGAGCTTTCTTTCACAGGTAGAACCAAAGAAATTTCAAGAAGCAAATGAAGACCCACACTGGATTATTGCAATGGAAGAAGAATTAAACCAATTCAAGCGTTGCAAGGTCTGGACACTTGTTCCAAAGCCTAAGGATAAGAACATAATTGGAACAAAGTGGGTGTACAGAAACAAGTTGGACGAAGATGGAACAATCATCAAGAATAAAGCAAGACTTGTAGCTAAAGGCTACAGACAAGAAGAAGGAATCGACTTCGATCAGACATATTCACCGGTAGCAAGACTCGAAGCGATTAGGCTATTTCTAGCCTTTACTGCATTCAAGGGTTTCACCGTATACCAAATGGACGTCAAGTCAGCATTCCTCAATGGAAATATCAAAGAAGAAGTATACGTGGAACAACCTCCAGGTTTTGTCAATCCGGACTTTCCTAATTATGTTTATTTACTTCAGAAAGCTTTATATGGTTTAAAACAAGCTCCTCGAGCTTGGTATGAGACACTGTCTAACTTCCTTCTTGAGAACAAGTTCACAAGAGGAAAGATAGATAAGACATTATTTCTTAGGGAAGTAAAAGGCAAGATTTTGCTAGTGCAAATCTATGTTGATGATATTATTTTTGGCTCAACGGATGACAACCTTTGCAAGAAGTTTTCAAAACTTATGCAGGGGAAGTTTGAAATGAGCAGTATGGGTGAGCTGAAGTATTTCTTAGGACTTCAAGTGAAACAATCTGAAGATGGAATTTCCATCTCTCAGACGAAGTTCACCAAGGAGTTAATTAAGAAATTCGGAATGTAGAGTGCAACCTCCATGAGGACTCCAATGAGCTCAGCTATGTCTCTGAACAAGGACGAGAAAGGGAAACCTTTTGATGAAACTAAATATAGAAGCATAATTGGCTCTTTGCTCTACCTTACTGCTAGTAGACCCGACATAATGCTTTCCACATGTGTATGTGCTAGATATCAGGTGAACTCTAAGGAATCTCACTATACTGCTGCAAAGCGAATTTTGAGATATCTTAAGGGCACACCAAATCTTGGCTTATGGTACCCAAGAAGTAATGATAGCGAACTAATAGGCTATTCAGATGCAGATTTTGCAGGTAGCAGAGACGACAGGAAAAGCACTTCCGGAACATGCCAATTTCTCGGAAGACGACTTATATCCTGGAGTAGCAAGAAGCAGAATTGTGTTGCAATTTCAACCGCCGAGTCAGAATATATTTCTGCAGGCAGCTGTTGCGCACAACTTCTATGGATAAGGAATCAACTTCAAGACTACAATATGAAGATCAAGAATATTCCAATGTTTTGTGATTCTTCCAGTGCAATTGTTATAGCAAACAATCCAGTCTCCCACAGTCGGACAAAGCATATTGAACTAAGGTATCACTTCATCCGGGAACATGTGGATAATGGGGACATCAACTTAAGCTATGTCCCTACGGATAAGCAAGTTGCAGATATATTCACGAAGCCGCTGGATGAGACCAAGTTCTCTTTCTTCAAAACGGAACTTGGAATGCTCAACTTGGAGTAATGCTTAAAGCAAGAAGAAAAATGGAGTTTCTAAAAGTTATATATCTATGGAAAGCAGGAATCTGTCCTTCAGAAAGAAAGAGGTAGAAAATTTCTAAGTCTTAACAGGATTTTTCGAGAAATGACATAGACTTTTCGAGAAATGAAAGACTTCTCGCAAAATGTACCTGCACTTCTCGAGAAATGGGTTATCCCTCGAGAAATGCTTTTTCAAAGTCAGAAAATCAGAATTTTGGGATCTCTCGAGAAATCAAGATACTTCTCGAGAAATTAGAATAGTTCTCGCGAATCAGTATATCTCTCGAGAAATTGCGTTCAATTTTCAGAATTCTAGTCTTTATTTTCCGGGATACGAAAGGTCAGGTATGCGCGTTTTTTATTTTCTTTATCTATAAATAAATCTCGAATAATTGTCACATCAAACCAAACTATAAATAGACAATCGAAACAAATTAATGTTCACGCGAGTTCCTTCGTCTTCTTCTTGTAAAGCCACCGACGGTTCGTCTTCCTCTCTCGCGAAATCGAGATTTCTGGTCAGTTGATTCTTGATTTTCTTTCTCTCTAGCATTCAATTGTTCATTCCTCGTGATCAATGGCGCCTCATTCAAAGCCAAAGGTTGGCGTGGGCAGTGAATTAGTGCGAGAAGGCCTAATTTCCATCTCAGATGATTTCAAGAACCTGTTTTATCTTCTTGAAGCCGCCGGTTTATCTTTTGTTCTAGAGCAGCCATGCAAAGTTCTGTTTAAAGAGGTGGAGGATTTCTTCATTAATGTTAAGGTTCATAAAACAGGATTGAAGATGAAATCTACTATTGGGGATTCCAAAATCAAGATCACTCCTAAGTCTATTTCCAAACATCTGAAGTTGCCTTTAGTGGAGGAAGAAGATTCTCTGGATGATAATGATTGGGTAAAAGCAGTGACCTATGTAGGTTTGACTTCAGCCAAGACAATTCGTAGACAGCAAATGAATGATGTCGGGAAACTTTTGGTGGACATCATCTCCAAGGTGCTGCTGGGAAATACTGGAAGCCTGGGATATGTCTCAGTAGATGTGTTCAGTTTAGTTACAGCAGTAATCTGTGGGAAGAAGTGCAGCTGGGCAGGCATTTTGTTCAATAAGATCAAAGAGAGCATTTCTAGTCCTAATTTTGCAAGGATTATAACTCTCTATCTGAATCAGGTTGATCCTCAAGTCTTTGATATGTCCAAAGGGGATATCATTCATCACTTGAAGAGGTTGGATGTGTTCACCCTCCAAAGGTGGAACATCAGGATAACCAAGCCTTCAGAAGGTGGTCATTCCCAGGGGGAGCCTTCTGGTCAACAGGATGTGCATTCAACTCCTCCTCCAGACTCTTCAGCACAGCATCAAGCTTCTCCATCTCCAAGTCTTCTTCCATCTCCAGGTCAGCAGCATGTCCCTCCAGCAGCAGATTTAGTTCCTCCTCTTACATCAGATAATATTCCATCAGATCAGGTTCCTCCAGGATCAGAGATTCCTCCTCCTGATGTGGTATTCTCCCCTATCTTAGATAATGTGACTTCTTCTCCTCCTCCTCCTCATGATGTTGCAAAAGAAACTGTTGATGCTAACATAGCAGATGTTCTTCTTGACATTCAGAACACTGTAGTTGATGATGAGCAGAACTCCAGTGATCACCATGCAGGTTCAGGTGCAGATTTTGAATTCCATCATGATGATGATGATGTTTCTGTTCACAATATTCCTTCTCCCCCAGCAAATATTGAGGGGGAGCAAGAGTCCTATATGGAAATGAATACAGAAGCACAGGGATAGCCTGTAGTTCAAGTAGATGAGACTGTGAATCTGTCTTTTCTTCCAGAGAAAAGTACAGTTGTTCTTAAAGAAATCCCTGAACCAGTCCAGCCAGCCCCCATTCCTCCTCCTCTCTTTGCTGACCATGCCTAATAGGTCAAATTGAAATGTTACTCCAAAGGCAGAGTGCCAAGATAGATTTATCTTTCAAGGAAGTGCATGCCAGGATAACAGATATAGAGAAAGCTATGGATAAAAAGCTGAAAGCCTTCCAAGATAGTTCAGAAGAACTCAAGAGGATTGTCATTCAAGGAGGAAAAGCTATTGACCACACCATTGAGGGTGTTGGTAAAGTGTTAGAGCAGATAATTGAAGTCAGAAAGACTCAAGAATCTATGTATAATAAGGCTGATGAACACTGCTTCAAAATTGTTGATGAGGTAGGGTTGTTCAAAGAATCTGTTCTCCAGACTCTTCCTGTAGAAGTCAGAAAGGGGGAGGACAAGTTGATAGGTTCAATTGATGAGAATTTCTTTGCATTTCATAATCACATGAGTGAGAAATTTGATCTACTGTCTCAGGGAGTCCAAAAGCAGGAAGCTGATGTCAAAGATTTCACTCAAAGATCTACTACTTGGCTTCACAGTGAGATCTTTCCAGAATTGGGCATTGACCCTGCTGATCCCCCTCCTCAGTATGATCTTCCTCCTCCTTATCCTCCTGCACAAGTTGATGCTCCTCAATTCTCTCCAAGACCAGATGTGTCTTTTGATGTAGAAGTTGCTTCTTCTAAGCAAGGTACAAGGAAAAGAAAGTATGGTGAAGGACCTTCTGCATTTAGATCAGTTCCTGGAACAAGTTCAACAGGCTCTGGCAAAGCTGTTGCTTCTGAGTCTGTAAATTATCCAGAGATTTGGAGTCCAGTTTCAAGGGTTATCATTCTTGATTCACTCAGATTAGTTGAAGAAGGTGGAATGCCAGTTCAAGACTATTTCAGCTCTTCTGAATGGAAGCTTTATCAAATCAGCAAAGTCAAAAGGAGATTTAGTGAAGTAGTCAATTCTAGCGGTGGTGCTAGATTGGCGAGGCCGGCAAGTGGAGTACCCAAGAATGGGGAACCACTATAAATTTCTTGCTTCGTCTGTGATTGTGGTTTGCTTTATCTGTGTTCTTTGTCATCAAGTTTTTTTTTTATTTCCGCAAAAGACGCAATTATCACCTATTCACCCCCCCCCCCCCCCCCCCTCTAGGTGATTTAGGTTAGCAATTAGATATTTCAATACATATATATAAGTATATATATACATATATATATAGTTATATATTTATACATATATATATGTACATATATATATATAAATATAAATATATATATATATATATATTTATATATATAGACATATATATAAGTATATATATATATGTATTTATGTATATATATATATGTATATATATATTAAGTATATATATATATACATATATATACTTATATATATATACTTATACTATATATATAAGTATATAGGTATATATATACATATATATGTATATATATATATGTATAAATGTATATATATACATGTATACATATATATACATATATATACTTATATATATATAAATATATATATACATATATATACATATATACATATATATATACATATATATACAAATATATATATATACATATATCTATATGTATATATATATGGGGTTGCTGGAAAAACGCGTCACGCGTATTTAAGGAAAGTCCGCGCGAGTTCGGAAAAACGGGAAATACACCTAGTAAACGGCATTTTTAGGAAAAGTGGTAAACATGAAAGTTGTAGATCTCGACGAGATCTACAACTTTCATGTTGACCACTTTTCCTAAAAATGTCGTTTACTAGGTGTATTTTCAAAAGGCGCGTAACGGGGCGGAACTCAATAGCGTAACAGGGCGGAACTATTGAGTTCCGCCCCGTTACGCGAAAATGGAAAATACACCTAGTAGATGGCATTTTTAGGAAAAGTGGTCAACATGAAAGTTGTAGATCTCGTCGAGATCTACAACTTTCATGTTGACCACTTTTCCTAAAAATGCCATCTACTAGGTGTATTTTCCATTTTCCCGAACTCGCGCGGACATTACATAAAAACGCGTGACGCGTTTTTACATAAAACCGTATATATATACATATATATATGTATATATATTTATATTTTAAGTATATATATATACAAATATATATATACATATATATATACTTATACTATATATATTTAAGTATATAGGTATATATACATATATTTATATACTTATATATATATACTGATACTATACATATATAAGTATATAGGTATATATACATATATATATATGTATATATATAAATATATATATACATATATATAAGTATATATATATGTATATATATATATGTATATATGTATATATATATGTATATATATATGTTGGGTATTGTATCCACAATAACCTTGATTTGTAGAAAGTCAACTATGAACCAAGATTGAATTGCTTATGTATTTGATATGTTTCTCTAGTATTGTCTTGCAGGTTCACATTGCTAAGTGTAAACCAATGTCAGGTCACAGTGGGTCAATGAGCACAGTCTCTTACAATGTAATTCCTCATTGTATGAGATATGGTGTTGACTCATATGTGATCTCTCTATTGGGATGCACTTCATGATCAAGACAAAAGTAGCTCAGGACTTGGAGGTGTAGCTGTTCTCAAAGGAAAAGTATTAAGATTTTCTTCTAAGTGTATTTCTCGAGAAGCTAAGTGTTTTTTTTCGAGAAATCTGAAGAGCTCTCGGAAAACCCTTTGATTTTCTCGAGAAGTTCTTTTCATCTTAAGTTTTCGAAGGAAAATCCAAAATTCTCGAGAAGCTATCTCTATTTCTCGAGAAGTCTGATGTTCTCTCGAAAAATCATTTGATTTTCTCGAGAAGCCTTCTTTGTTGAAATTTTTCGAGAAAATCTTTCCTCTCGAGAAGTTTTTTTTTTGTTTGTTTCTTCCAAATAAATTTATTTTATCTTATTTCTCGAGAAGATCTTTGTTCTCGAGAAATCCCCTCTTTTCTCGAGAAGCTCTGTCAATTTGTTTGAAAGCCTTTTTCCGAGATCCAGCCGTGATTTCTCGAGAAGTCTTCTTTCTCTCGAGAAATCTGTTTCTCGTTCCTTCAAACTGTTTTTGCCGACTTCTGTTATCCGTCTGTTTGACGAGATTTCTTTTCTGGCTTAAGGTCTAAATATTCTATTTAGACCTTCTTCTATAAAAAGGCCATCTCTCTTAAAAAAAATAGATTCATTATTCCTTTCTGATTCTCTCTCCCTAAATCAAGAAGTCGCAAAGTGCCGTGCGAATCGCCCTCGTTGGAGACTGTTCAGAAGTTCCGATTTCTCTTCTCCAAGTGGAAGAATAGGTTCGATCGATCGTTGCTTGATTCTCTCTGAATTCTATTGGATCGATTGGAATTCTAGAAGATCAGATCTGAGTCATTTGGATCTTCCTCATCGACATTAATTCAAATCCATTCCAATCTCAAGGAGGAAGAAGAACCCTAAAGAGTTTTTCAGATCTGATTGTGATTGATAAGTATCATATCATCTCTTATTTTCACTTGATTGTAGGAGAAGTTTTCTCCGAGTTGTAGGAGCTTTGTTCTCCGAGTTGTAGGAGCTTTGTTCTCCGAGTTGTAAGAGAAGTATTCTCTGAGATTGTAGGAGATTTGTCTCCGAGATTGTAGGAGTTTTGACTCCGAGTTTGTAGGATCTTTCTTGATCCGAGATTTAGTGAAGTAGTCAATTCTAGCGGTGGTGCTAGATTGGCGAGGCCGGCAAGTGGAGTACCCAAGAACGGGGAACCACTATAAATTTCTTGCTTCGTCTGTGATTGTGGTTTGCTTTATCTGTGTTCTTTGTCATCAAGTTTTTTTTTTCGCAAAAGACGCAATTATCACCTATTCCCCCCCCCCCCCTCTAGGTGATTTAGGTTAGCAATTAGATATTTCAATTGGTACCAGAGGATGGTTTTTCGTTGAATAGGTTAACACCTTGAACAAGATCCCTTCAATCTATTTGCTATCATTCATGGAAAAGTGCAAGGAATCTTCCTCGTTGAAATTGCCTATATGCACCAAGGGTAATTTCCCCATGTGGAAAGAGAGAGTGAAATTCTACATGGAGGCCGCAGATCCAAGAATCTTCCAAGTCGTGGAAGAAGGCCCTCATGTGCCTATGACTGCTTCTACAATTGACCCTCTCCTAAGAGTGCCTAAGAAGATGATGGATTTGACCAAGGATGAGATCGCTCTCGTTGCCTTGGATAAAAAGGCGAAGAACATTATTGCCAGTGCAGTGGACGATTCAATGTTGCAAAACCTAATTCACTGCAAATCTGCCAAAGATATGTGGACTTCCTTAATCGTTCTTATGGAAGGCACCGAAGAAGTAAGAGATGACAGAAGATCTCTTCTGAATCAGGAGTACGAAGCATTCAAACAGGGTAAGAAGGAATGCATTGCAGATGCATATGAAAGATTCTTTAAAATAGTAAATGGCCTAAAGAATTATGGTCGGGAATTCACTAATGGAGAACTAAATGACAAATTTCTGCGATCCCTAACAAAGGATTGGGATAGTAAAATAGTTGCCATCAGGGAATTCGGAAAGCTACCCAACCTAGATCCTCAGAATCTGTTTGGGAAATTATTATCCCATGAGCTTCAAATGAACATTCGCAAAACAGAAGAAGATGGGAATAGAATCTCTAGCAAGGAAAGGACCTTGGCTATGAAGGCCGAGAGTTCCAGAAAGAGCAGAGCATTGTCTCCAGTTAGAGCTTTAGAATCTGATGAAGAAGAAGAATCAGAAGCCGGCTCCTCCAATTCTGAAATGACTGATGGGGAGTTCTCTCTAATCTCCCGACAGTTTAAGAAACTGCTGAATAAAAGAAGGCAAATGAGGAACAAGCCATCTTCCTCAGATTATAGACACTCACATCGTGAAGGCGATTACTATAAGAAAGGCTCAAGCACAAATAACAGGTATAAATCCAAACCGAACAAACATACTTCTACTGACATTATTTGCTTTTGTTGCAATAAGCCAGGGCACATGATTGCTGAATGCCCTCATAAAAAGAAAGAGGGCGGAAGAAAAGATGTGAAGAAACCCACTAATGAAAAAAAGAAAAACGAAAGAAGTTTTGTAGCCAAGAAGGCTAAAACACTAAGCGATAGTGATTCAGATAAATCAAGCACTAAAGAAGAAGCATACTTTGGGCTTATGGCCATGACAGATGATGAAGAAGAACCCCCATACACTGGGAAGGTAAATTCTCACACTATGCTATCTGATTCGGATTATGCTTATGCTGAACAAAAAGATTATTTCTCTGATGATGAATCTAAACTCATGACCCAATACACTGAAATGCTCAAGAGCTTTGACAAGTGCCGAAGGGTTGTCAAATCTCAGACCAAGGAGATTATGTCTCTTAAGGAAATGGAAACCAATTTGAGAAAGGAAGTTGAACAACTTTCTTCCTTCAAAGAGGAAGTCCAAGTCTTAAAAGACAAGATCAAAAGCTCGGATGAGCTCCTTGATCGGAGAGCGAACTCTATCAAAGTTTTGGAAGAACAGCTAGCCGCTGAACGAAAGCTAGTTGAAAAGTTTTCACAACCCAAAACAATTCTTCCGCTCATTGATAGATTCACTGCTCAAGCAAGTACTAGTGGATTAGGTCATGTGGCAGTTCCTAGTAACACTACTAAGGGCACACATGCCAATAAGAAATTCATGAATGCTAAGAAAGCCCCCATTGAAGAGAAAGGGAAAGCCAATCAAAAACATGTACCATTTCAGAAAGTTATTTTTCCCTCAAACATTTATGACATGCAAAGCACTTATGGTCACTTGACCCGGCCAATTAAGTTTGGACCTGTCAAGGACTATAAGGGATGGACTAGTCCCCGAAACTTCGGAAATAGTGTTTTCAAAGCATCTCATGAAGAGATAAATCTAAGAGATTATGGTCCTTACGTTCACGGACATAATGAGAAGAAAGCACCAATTGTAAAGGCTGTTGCACCCAAGCCTAATGAGATAGCACTACCTTATGTGTGCTGTACTCACGAAGCATCCACTTCTAGAAAGAATGCTCCTGCTAAATCTTGCATTCAAAAAGGTCAGCAGGAGAATACAAAGAGAAGGTACAACAGGTTTAAATGTTGGTGCTGCGGCAAACTAGGTCACTTTGCCGTGGATTGTTGGTTCAATGTTTCTTATGCCAATAGACCACAAGTTAACACTGCAAGGAAGACCACTCGCAATGTTAACATTCAATGTGGATCTCAACTAACAAGGGACCAAGGACCCAAATTTGTTTGGGCTCCTAAGGCAAGATAATTTGTTCTTGCAGGTATGTCCAAAGGCCAACAAAAATCCTATCTGGTATTTGGACAGTGGTTGTTCTCGGCACATGACCGGCACTAGAAGTCTATTGCAAAATTATACTCCAGTTGTGAATGGACCAAAAGTTATTTTTGGGGGATCAGACCGTGGAGTTACAAAAGGCTTTGGTATGATTTCTAATGGCAATGTATCTTTCTTAGATGTGGCTTATGTGGAAGGATTAGAACATAATCTGATAAGTATAAGCCAACTCTGTGATAAAGGATACATAGTCGATTTTCGTAAAGATAAGTGTCTAATAAAGTCGGCAGAGAATTCTGAAACGATTTTATCAGGGACTCGCTGTAGGAATATCTTTTGCTTAAATTTTCTATGTTTATCTTCTTCTACACCAGTGTGTCTTTTAGCTAAAGATAGTGCATCTCTTGTCGATCAATGGCACAAGAGACTAGCACATATAAATTTTAAAACTATTAATAAACTGTTTTCGCAAAACTTAGTGCGCAATGCGCCAAATGTTAAGTGCGTTAAAGATAGACCTTGTCATGCATGCATAAAAGGCAAGCAAACAAGTGCTACCTTCAAGAGCATTATTGGCAAAGATTCTAACAGGTGTTTATACCTGCTTCATATGGACTTGTTTGGTCCGTTGCAAATTAGAAGCTTAGGAGGTAAGTCTTATACATTGGTTATTGTGGATGATTACTCACGTTTTGCATGGGTATTCTTTCTAAAACACAAGTCAGATACTTTCGACACTTTCACAAGCTTTGTTAAGCAAACCCAGAATGAATTTAACTGTTCAGTGGTCAAAATCAGAAGTGATCACGGAACAGAATTTGAATCTGGAGCAATGACAGACTTTTGTGAAAGCCTTGGTATCTTTCATGAGTTTTCCTCTCCCCGGACTCCACAACAAAATGGAGTAGCCGAGAGAAAGAACAGAACACTCATTGAGGCTTGTAGAACTATGTTGAGTGATTCTTCATTACCAGAATATTTCAGGGCTGAAGCTGTCAACACTGCTTGCCACGTGCAAAACAGAGCACTCATAAATAAGAACCATGAAAAGACTCCATATGAACTTTTAAAGGGCAAGAAACCAACCATTTCTTATTTCAGAATTTTTGGCAGTAAGTGCTTTGTACTTAACAATGGAAAGCATTACAAAACTAAGTTTAGCGAAAAGAGCTTTGAAGGTATTTTCGTAGGCTATAGTAGCCATAGTAAAGCTTATCGTATTTTTAATAAGAAAACTCTGGTTGTAGAAGAGTCTATTAATGTTGTATTTGATGAGACGAGCGTGCTTCAAAGAAGCTCTTCTAGTTCTTCTATTGAAGTTGCAGGTTCAAAGTTGCAAGATACACACTTGCATAAGCCAGTTAAAGACGACGCTCAAACCTTCGTCAAGATCTCTCCTCTAACCTTAGCTGAAGAGGAAGATCACCTTGATGAAGAGCCAACTCTAGTGGAAGAAATAGTTCCAGTAACAGAAGAAGTAGTTCCTGGTGTTCCAAACGATGCGAGGAATCTTGAATTCAGACACATGAGGGACCACCCTATTGATCAAATCATAGGAGACCCTCATAAAGGCATTAGAACTAGAAGAGGTACTACTAACGAAAATTTGCACTTGAGCTTTCTTTCACAGGTAGAACTAAAGAAATTTCAAGAAGCAAATGAAGACCCACACTGGATTATTGCAATGGAAGAAGAATTAAACCAATTCAAGCGTTGCAAGGTCTGGACACTTGTTCCAAAGCCTAAGGATAAGAACATAATTGGAACAAAGTGGGTGTACCGAAACAAGTTGGACGAAGATGGAACAATCATCAAGAATAAAGCAAGACTTGTAGCTAAAGGCTACAGACAAGAAGAAGGAATCGACTTCGATCAGACATATGCACCGGTAGCAAGACTCGAAGCGATTAGGCTATTTCTAGCCTTTGCTGCATTCAAGGGTTTCACCGTATACCAAATGGACGTCAAGTCAGCATTCCTCAACGGAAATATCAAAGAAGAAGTATACGTGGAACAACCTCCAGGTTTTGTCAATCCGGACTTTCCTAATTATGTTTATTTACTTCAGAAAGCTTTATATGGTTTAAAACAAGCTCCTCGAGCTTGGTATGAGACGCTGTCTAACTTCCTTCTTGAGAACAAGTTCACAAGAGGAAAGATAGATAAGACATTATTTCTTAGGGAAGTAAAAGGCAAGATTTTGCTAATGCAAATCTATGTTGATGACATTATTTTTGGCTCAACGGATGACAACCTTTGCAAGAAGTTTTCAAAACTTATGCAGGGGAAGTTTGAAATGAGCAGTATGGGTGAGCTGAAGTATTTCTTAGGACTTCAAGTGAAACAATCTGAAGATGGAATTTTCATCTCTCAGACGAAGTTCACCAAGGAGTTAATTAAGAAATTCAGAATGGAGAGTGCAACCTCCATGAGGACTCCAATGAGCTCAGTTATGTCTCTGAACAAGGACGAGAAAGGGAAACCTTTTGATGAAACCAAGTACAGAAGCATAATTGGCTCTTTGCTCTACCTTACTGCTAGTAGACCCGACATAATGTTTTCCACATGTGTATGTGCTAGATATCAGGTGAACTCTAAGGAATCTCACTATACTGCTGCAAAGCGAATTTTGAGAT
>JAWHQI010001546.1:27500-37500 GCA_033032865.1 Dactylorhiza incarnata | reverse complement strand
AGCTGTTTTCGAGAACTTGCAGTCATCTCTCGAGAAGTCTTGCATTTCTCGAGATGTCTGATTAAGTGTTTCTCGTAAACTTTATTTTTTCATTTTTTGACGACAAGTCTTTTCCGTCAAATTGACGTGACGTCTTTCCTCGTTTTAAGGTTAAATCGTTAGGTCTTCATCTATATAATGATTGCTCCTTAAGAAAGAAATAACATTCGAAGTAGAAGATCAGAGTTCGTACTTTTCTCCAAAAACCTAATCTGATCCAAGATCGTCTTCTAGCGCCGCGCATCGGCATTGTTGGAGTTCGATCGTGTGTTATCTGATTTCATCTCCAAGTGGAAGAAAAAGGTCAATCGATCATCGCCTCACTCGTTCTGATTTTATTGGATCGATCAATACGTTAGAAGATCTGATTTGTGCCGATTCGATTCTTCTTCTTCAACATCAAGCCGAAGCCATTTCTATCTCAAGAAGGAAGAACATCCTCATCAAATTATTCAGATATGATCGTGATTCGTTAAGTATTGTTTCAATCTAAATTTTACATTTGATTGTAGGAGAGATTGTTCTCCGAGTTGTAGGAGAGGTATTCTCCGAGTTGTAAGAGAGGGTTCTCTCTGAGTTTGTAGGAGATTGATCTCCGAGTTGTAAGAGTTTTGACTCTGAGAATTGTAGGATCGTTCTTGATCCGAGATTTAGTGAAGTAGACAAGTCTAGCTGTGGTGCTAGATTGGCGAGGCCGGCAAGTGGAGTACCCAAGAACGGGGAACCACTATAAATTTCTTGCGTCGTCTGTGATTGTGATTTGCATTCTGTGCGTTCTTTATTTTCAAAATTTTCAATTCCGCAAAAGACGCAGTTATCACCTATTCACCCCCCTCTAGGTGATTTTGGTTGGCAACTAGATATTACAATTGGTATCAGAGGGTCGCTGTTCTTGAAAGGTTACCACCTTGAATAGGATCTCTCCATTCTAATTGCCAACAAATCATGGAAAAGTGCAAGGAATCGTCTTCGTTGAAATTGCCAATATGCACTAAGGCTAACTTTCCTATGTGGAAAGAAAGAGTCAGATTTTATATGGAAGCCGCAGACCCAAGAATCTTCCAAGTCGTGGAAGAAGGACCTCATGTGCCTATGACCGCTTCTACTATTGATCCAACCTTAAAAGTACCAAAGAAAATGATGGACTTAACAAAGGATGAGATCGCTCGCGTTGCTTTGGACAAAAATGCAAAGAACATAATTGCCAGTGCAGTGGATGATTCGATGTTGCAAAACTTAATTCACTGTAATTCTGCCAAAGAAATGTGGACGTCTTTAATAGTCCTTATGGAAAGTACTGAAGAAGTAAGAGATGATATAAGATCTCTTTTGAATCAAGAGTACGAGGCTTTCAAGCAGAATAAAAAGGAGTGCATTGCTGATGCATATGAAAGATTCTTTAAAATAGTAAAGGGCTTAAGGAATTATGGTCGGGAATTTACTAATGGTGAACTAAATGACAAATTCCTGTGATCTCTAACGAAAGACTGGGACAGCAAGATAGTTGCAATCAGAGAGTTTGGAAAGTTACCAAACCTAGACCCACAGAATCTGTTTGGGAAATTATTATCCCATGAGCTGCAAATGAATATTCGCAAAACAGAAGAAGATGGGAATAGAATTTCTAGCAAGGAAAGGACCTTGGCTATGAAAGTCGAGAGCTCCAGAAAAAGCAGAGCCTTGTCTCCAGTTAGAACTCAAGAATCTGATGATGAAAAAGAATCTGAAGCCGGCTCCTCCAGTTCTGAAATGTCTGATGGGGAGTTTTCTCTAATCTCTCGTCAATTTAAGAAACTGCTAAACAAAAGAAGACACATGAAGAATAAGTCTTCCTCTGAATATAGACATTCTCGACGTGATGGTGATCATCACAAAAAGGGTTCTAGCAATCATGACAGGTATAAATCTAAAACTGGTAAACATATTACTTCTGACATAGTTTGCTATTGTTGCAATAAGCAAGGCACATGATTGTTGAATGCCCTTATAAAAAGAAAGAGGGTGGAAGAAAAGAAGAAAAGAAATCCACCCAAGGAAAAAGGAAGATTCAAAAGAGTCTAGTCGCTAAAAAGAACAAAACTTTAAGTGACAGTGACTCGGAGAAATCAAGTAGTGAAGAAGAAGCCTACTTCGGGCTGATGGCTATGACTGATGAAGAAGAAGAAGAACCTCCATATACCGAAAAGGTAAATTCTCATACCATCTTATCTGATTCTGAATATGCCTCAGCTGAACAAAAGGATTATCTTTCAGATGATGACTCAAACCTCATGACCCAATATACTGAAATGCTTTAAAGTTTTGACAAATGCCGAAAGGTAGTCAAAACTCAGGCCAAGGAGATCATGTCTCTCAAAGAAGTGGAATCTAATTTGAGAAAGGAAGTTGAACAACTTTCTTCCTTCAAAGAGGAAAACCAAATCTTGAAAGACAAAATCAAAAGCTCAGATGAGCTCCTTGATCGGAAAGAGAACTCCATCAAAGTTCTGGAAGAACAGCTAGCCGCTGAGAAGAAGCTAGTTGAAAAGTTTTCACAACCGAAAACCATTCTTCCAATCATTGATACTTTCTCTGCTAAAGCAAATAGCAGTGGCATAGGTCATGTCCCTGGGCCAAGTAATTCTTCTAAGGGCACCCTAGCCAAGAAGAAAAATAAGAATGCTAAGAAAGCTACCGTCGAGGAAAAAGGGAAAGCCCATCTAGAACAAGTGGAATTTAAGAAAGTTCTTCTTCCCACAAATGCTTATGACATGGAAAGCTCTTATGGTCACTTGACACGACCAATTAATTTTGCGCCTGTCAATGACTATAAGGGGTGGGCTCGTCCTCAATACCTCGGTCAAAGTGCTTTCAAAGCACCTTATGAAGAAGTAATTCTGATAGATTATGGTCCTTATGTTCATGGTCCAAGTGCTGCTAAAGCACCAATGGTAAAGACTGTTGTACCTAAGCCAAAGGAGAAAGCATTACCCTGTGTGTGCTGTACTCATGAAGCATCCTCATCTAGAAGGATTGCTCCTGCTAAAATCAACGTTCAAAGAGTTAAGCAGGAAAATATTAAGAAAAGATACAACAGGTTTAATTGTTGGTGTTGCGGCAAAATAGGTCACTTTGTCGTAGACTGTTGGTTCAATTTCACCTATTCCAAAAGACCACAAGTTAACAATGCAAGAAAGACCGCTCGCAATGTTAATGTTCCTCGTGGTGCTCAACTAACAAGGGACCAAGGACCCAAAGTTGTTTGGGCTCCTAAGGTAAAATAAATTTTTTTTGAAGTATGTCCAAAGGCCAACAATAATCCTATTTGGTATTTGGACAGTGGTTATTCTCGGCATATGACGGAACAAGAAGTCTTTTGCAAAACTTCATTCCAGTAGAGAACGGTCCAAAAGTTATTTTTGGCGGATCTGATAGAGGAATAACAAAAGGCTATGGTATGATTTCTAACGGTAATGTATCCTTTTCAGATGTAGCTTATGTGGAAGTATTAGAACATAATCTGATAAGCATAAGTCAACTTTGTGACAAAGGATACATAGTTAATTTCATAGAGATAAGTGTTTGATAAAATCGGCTGAAAATCTAGAAACGGTTTTATCAGGCACTCGTTATAAGAATATGTTCTGTTTAAATTTTCTTTGTTTATCATCATCTACACCAGTGTGTCTTTTAGCAAAAGATAGTGCATCTCTTGCTGACCAATGGCATAAGAGATTAGCACATATAAATTTCAAAACTATAAATAAATTATTTTCTCAAAACTTAGTACGTGATGCGCCAAATATTAAGTGCATTAAAGATAGACCTTGTCATGCTTGTGTAAAAGGCAAGCAAACAAGAGCTACCTTTAAAAGCATTATAGGCAAAGATTCAACTAGGTGCCTATACCTGCTTCATATGGACTTGTTTGGTCCTTTGCAAATTAGAAGTTTAGGAGGTAAGTCTTACACATTAGTTATTGTAGATGATTACTCACGTTTTACATAGGTATTCTTTCTAAAACACAAGTCAGATAAATTTGACGTTTTCACTAAGTTTGTCAAGCAAACCCAGAATGAATTTGAATGTTCGGTAGTCAAAATCAGAAGTGACCATGGAACAGAATTTGAATCTGGGGCTATGACAGATTTTTGTGAAAGTGTAGGTATCTTTCATGAGTTTTCCTCTCCTCGAACTCCACAACAAAATGGGGTAGCTGAGAGAAGACATAGAACACTCATTGAGGCTTGCAGAACGATGTTGAGTGACACTTCTATACCCAAATATCTTTGGGCTGAAGCAGTCAACACTGCATACCACGTGCAAAACAGAGCACTCATAAACAAAAACCATGTAAAGACTCCTTATGAACTACTAAAAGGGAAGAGACCAACCATCTCTTATTTTAGAATCTTTGGTTTCAAATGCTTTGTACTTAATAATGGAAAGAATTATAAAACCAAGTTTAGCGAAAAGAGTTTTGAAGGTTTTTTTGTAGGCTATAGCAGCCATAGTAGAGCTTATAGAGTATTTAATAAGAAAACCCTGGTTGTAGAAGAGTCTATCAATGTTGTATTTGATGAAACGAGCATGCTACATAGCAGCTCTTCTAGTGCTTCTACTGAAGGTACAGGTTCAAAGACACAAGATATAAGCTTGGATGAGCCAGTCAAAGTTGATGCTCAAACCTTCGTCAAGATCTCTTCCCCAATCACAAATGAAGAAGAAGATCATATTGATGAAGAACTAGTACAAGTGGAAGAAGACATTCAAGTAGCAGATGATGCACCAGATGTTCAAACTGATACAAGGAACCTAGAGTTCAGACACATGAGAGAACATCCTATTGATCAAATCATAGGAGATCCTCAACTCGGAATTAGAACAAGAAGAGGTACTGCTAACGAAAATATGCATTTAAGTTTTCTCTCACAGGTTGAACCGAAGAAGTTTCAAGAAGCAAATGAAGACCCCCACTGGATAATTGCAATGGAAGAAGAGTTAAATCAAGCGTTGCAAGGTGTGGACACTAGTTCCAAAACCCATGGATAAAAATATTATTGGAACAAAGTGGGTCTACAGGAACAAGTTGGATGAAGATGGAACAATTATAAAGAACAAAGCCAAACTTATAGCAAAAGGTTACAGACAGGAAGAAGGGATCGACTTCGATCAAACTTATGCTCCGGTAGCAAGACTTGAAGTGATCAGAATGTTCTTAGCCTATGCTGTATTCAAAGGTTTCACCATATACCAAATGGATGTTAAGTCAGCTTTTCTGAATGGTAACATAAAAGAAGAAATATACGTTGAACAACCTCCAGGTTTTGTAGATTCTGAACAACCTAATTATGTTTACTTACTACAAAAAGCTTTGTATGGGTTAAATCAAGCTCCTCGAGCTTTATATGAGACGCTGTCTAACTTTATTCTTGAGAACAAGTTCACAAGAGGAAAGATAGATAAAACATTATTTCTTAGGGAAGTAAAAGGCAAGATTTTGCTAGTGCAAATCTATGTCGATGACATTATTTTTGGCTCTACGGACGACAATCATTGCAAAAAGTTTTCAAAACTTATGCAAGGAATGTTTGAAATGAGCAGTATGTGAGAGCTAAAATATTTCTTAGGACTTCAAGTGAAACAATCTGAAGATGGAATCTTCATCTCACAGACAAAATTCACCAAGGAGTTGATTAAGAAATTTGGAATGGAGAGTGCAACCTCTATGAGGACTCCAATGAGCTCAGCTATGTCTCTAGACAAGGATGAGAAAGGGAAACCTTTTGATGAAACCAAGTACAGAAGCATAATTGGCTCTCTGCTCTACCTTACTGCTAGTAGGCCTGATATAATGTTTTCTACATGTGTATGTGCCAGATATCAAGTGAACTCTAAGGAATCTCACTATACCACTGCAAAGCAAATTTTGAGATATCTTAAAGGTACACCAAATCTTGGCTTATGGTACCCAAGAAGTAATGATAGCGAGCTAATTGGTTATTCAGATGCAGATTTTGCAGGTAGTAGAGACGACAGGAAAAGCACTTCCGGAACATGTCAATTTCTCGGAAGAAGTCTTATCTCCTGGAGCAGCAAGAAGCAAAATTGTGTTGCAATTTCAACAGACGAATCAGAATATATTTCTGCAGTCAGTTGTTGTGCACAACTTCTTTGGATAAGAAATCAGCTTCAAGATTATAATTTGAAGATAAAGAATATTCCAATGTTTTGTGACTCCTCCAGTGCAATTGCTATAGCAAATAATCCAGTCTCACACAGTCGGACAAAGCATATCGAGTTAAGATATCATTTCATCCGAGAACATGTGGAGAATGGGGATATCAACTTAAGCTATGTCCCTACGGATAAGCAAATTGCATATATATTCACGAAGCCGCTGGATGAAACTAAGTTCTCTTTCTTCAAGACAGAACTTGGAATGCTCAACATGGAATAATGGTCAAGCAAAGGAGAAGAGAAGAAGATAAGTGAATTTTCTTAAAGTTTTATCTTGTTTTTTGTTCTAAAATGAAGTACAGGTTTATCATTTGCAAAGAAGAAAAATCAAAGAAGAAAAATCCAAGTCATCATTAAACTTCTCGATAAATGTAGTTAATATCTGGAGAAATGACTTGCTTTTTATGAATATGGATAGAGCTAAAACTTTTCGGAAAACTGAAGACACTTTTCGAAAAATAAGTTTATACTTCTCGAGAAATGGGTTATCCCTCGAGAAATGCTCTTTCGGAAGAAGATCGGCAGAGTTCTGGGACTTCTCGAGAACTTTAACTACCTCTCGAGAAATGTCTTATACTTTTCGAGACTTCTATTTCAAATTTTCGAGAAGATGAAAATCCAGGTACGCGCGTGTTTCATTTTCTTAATATTAATTAAAATCAAATTAAGTGTCACATCGAACCAAACTATAAATAGACTCTCGAAATGAATTAAAAGATCACGTGAGGTTATTTCTTTCCCCTCTCGAAAAGCGCCGACGGTTCATCTTCCTCTTTCGCAAAATCGACATTCCAGTTCGCTTTCAGACGGATCTTCTCTCGTTCTAGCTCACATATCAAGTTCTCCTCTCATTCGATGGCTCCTTCAGGAAAACCTAAGATCGATGTCGGCAGTGAACTCGTGCGAGAAGGTCTCCAATCGATTTCAGATGAGTTTCAAAACCTCTTTTATCTTCTAGACGCAGCTGGCCTGTCTTCCTTACTAGAACATCAATGTCGAATTCTGTTTAAAGAGGTAGAGGATCTGTTTATCAATATAAAAGTACATAAAAACGGAAATAGGATGAAATCTAGTGTTGGAGATTTCAAAATCAAGATAAATCCAAAATCTCTTTCTAAGTATTTGAAGGTTCCATTGGTAGAAATTGAGGATACTCTAAGTAATGAGGATTGGGCTCATGCCCTAATCTTTTGTGGGTTAGATAAAGGAACATCAACTATTCGTAGACAAAAGATGAATGATGTTGTAAAATTGCTAGTGGACATAATTTCAAAAGTCTTACTATGTCATACTGGCAGCCTGGGTCATGTCTCTTCAGATGTTTTCAGCTTGGTAGCAATTGTGATTTGTGGAAAAAGATTCAGTTGGGCAGATTTTCTATTCAATAAGATTAAAGAAATTATTATGAGCCCCAATTTTGCAAGGATTCTGTCACTGTATCTGAATCAGCTTAATCCAGATGTGTTTGACATGACTAGAGGAGCTATTTTACATCATTTAAAGAAGGTAGATGTTGTCACAATGAAGAGGTGGAACATCAGGATTACTAAGCCAACTGCAGATGCAGGTCTCAAGGGGGAATCTATTTTTTCAGCTCAATCAGTTCCTGAGTATGAAGCTCCTGCTCCTCCTCCAGATGTCTCCACAATTCCAGCTCCATCTCCAGCTCCACAAAACACCATTCCTTCAACAGAGCCAAGTCTTCCTCCTCCAACAGACACAGTTCTTCCTCCATCAGCTCAGGATCCATCAGAACAAGTTTTCTCAGATCAAGTTCCTTCCAAAACTCCATCCATCCCAGATACTCAAGTTTTGTCAGATACTCCTATGGGAGACACTTCTTTATTACAGGAACAAGTTGATCACTTCTCACCCCCTCCAGTTATTGATGAAGACAGAGTTGATTCCACCATAGCAGATGTAGTAAGTGAAATTATAAAAGGTGCTGATGATGTGCTTAGCACTAGTGACCACATGGTTGGGTCAGGTGCTGACTATGATTTTAATCAGGAAATAGATGATGCTTCAGTGCATAATTCATCTCCTCCCACCAGTACATATTGAGGGGGTGCAAGAGCCTTGCTTAGAAACAAACAAGGATGATCAGGAAAAGCCTGTTGATGAAGACAATATGAGAATCAACATATCTCCTGTTAAGCTCCAAAGTTCAGTTTTTCTTGAAGATTGCCAGAAGAAGTTCTTCCAGCCCCTATTCCTCCATCTCTTTTTGATGAAAATACAATTCTTGGTAAAGTTGAACTTATGCTTCAAAGACAGAGTGCTAAAATAGATTACTCCTTCAAAGAAGTTCATGCAAGACTGTCAGATATTGAAAAGGAAATGGCTAAGAAGTTGAAAGAGTTCAAAACTAGTTCAGATCAACTTAAAGAAGTTGTCATTCAGGGAGGAAAGGCCATTGATCACACCATAGAGGGTGTAGCCACAGTTCTTGCAGAAGTTATTCAAGTCAGAAAAACTCAGGAAAACATGGCCTCAAAGGATGAGGAGAATACCTTTAAGATTATTGATGAGGTAGGACAGTTCAAGGATTCTATTCTCCAAACCCTATCTGTAGAAGTCAGAAAGGGGGAGGACAGTATAACTGAGAAGATGACTAGATTATTGGATCAAACTCTTTTTGATTTTCATAGACATTTGATCAATAGGTTTGAGAAGTTGTCCCAAGGTGTTCAAAAGCAGGTAAATGAGATAAAAGTTTTCACCTCTAATACTGTTGTTTGGCTCCATCATGAAATCTTTCCTGATTTGGGTATTGACCCTGCTCAACCTCCTCCAAGTTTTGATCAAGTTCAATCTGATGCTCCTCAAATTCCTCATTTCTCTCCAAGGCCAACAGGGCAGTTTGATGTTAATCCTTCAGTAGAGACTCACTCCTTCATGCAATATTATAGGAAAAGGAAGTATGGTGATGGACCTTCTGCAAGCAGGTCTGTTCCTGGTTCCAGTTCAGTAGGTCCTGGCAAGGCAGTTGTAGATGAAACTAAGGTTTATCCAGAACTTTGGAGTCCAGTTTCAAAAATTATCATTCTTGACTCTCTTAAGCTTGTAGAAGAAGGAAATGTGAAAGTTTCTGAATTTTACAGCACTTCTGAATGGAAGAAGTATGAGACAAGCCAAACCAAGAGAAGAATCCATTTCAAGAATTATGGGTACAATAATCCAACAGCTCCAGAAGCTCCTCCCAAGTATCATCCAAAGCCATATGCTTACTTTGAAAGGCAAGAGATGTTGAGAGAGAGAAATGCAAATATCTGAAGTCAAGTCTTTGAAGATCTTTAAAACTTTATTTTTATATGTCTGTGTGAACATTAATTCATTAGATAATCTTACATCTAAATATAGTTTTTGGTTTTGATATGACAATCATGTTCTTATATTTAGATATTGTTTTTAATGTTCTTTCCAGTATATCTTTTTATATTTTATATTGATACAATTCATCTTGGTGTGTAGGGTTCTGACTTCTACAAATAGGGGGAGATTGTTGGGTATTGTATCCACAATAACCTTGATTTGTAGAAAGTCAACTTTGAACCAAGATTGAATTGTTTGTGTATTTGATATACTTTTCTAGTATTGTTCTTGCAGGTTCACTTTGCTAAGTGTAGACCAATGTCAGGTCACAATGGGTCAATAAGCACAATCTCATGCAATGTAATTCTTCATTGTGTGGGGTATGGGGTTGACTCATGTATGGTCTCTCAATTGGGATACACTTTAT
>JAWHQI010001546.1:0-22500 GCA_033032865.1 Dactylorhiza incarnata | reverse complement strand
CAAATCAAGGTTATTGTGGATACAAAACCCAACAATCTCCCCCTATTTGTAGAAGTCAGAACCCTACTTACCAAGATGAATTGTATCAAAAATATACTTGAAAGAACATTAAAAACAATATCTAAATATAAGAACATGATTGTCACATCAAAATCAAAAACTATACTTAGATTTAAGATTGTCTAATGAATTAATGTTCACACAGGCGTATAGAAATAAATTTTAAAGATCCAAAAAAAACTTTACTTCAGATATTTGCCTTTTTCTTTCTCAACATTTCTTGCCTTTCAAAATAAACATATGGCTTTAGATGATACTTAGGAGGAGCTTCTGGAGCTGTTGGATTGTTGTACCCATAATTCTTGAAATTGATTCTTCTCTTGATTTGACTTGTCTCATACTTTTTCCATTCAGAAGTGATGTACAGATCAGAAGGTTTCACATTTCCTTCTTCTACAAGCTTGAGAGAGTCAAGAATAATAATCTTTGAAACTGGACTCCAAATTTCTGGATAAACCTTTGCTTCATCTACCACTGCTTTGCCAGAACCTGCTGAGCTGGAGCCAGGAACAGATCTGCTTGCAGAAGGTCCATCACCATATTTCCTTTTCCTAGAATAGTGTATTGAGGAGTGAGCTTCTCTAGAAGGATTAGCATCAAACTGCTCTGCTGGCCTTGGAGAAAATTGAGGAATTGAAGGAGCATCAGATTGAATGATCAAAATGAGGAGGAGGTTGAGCAGGGTCAATACCCAAATCAGGAAAGATTTTATGGTGGAGCCAAACAGCAGTATTAGAGGTGAAATCTTTTAACTCATTGACCTGCTTTTGGACACCTTGGGACAACTGCTCAAACCTATTAATCAAATGTCTATGAAAATCAAAAAGAGTTTGATCCAGTAACCCAGTCATCTTCTCAGTTATACTGTCCTCCCCCTTTCTGACTTCTACAGATAGAGTTTGGAGAATAGAATCCTTAAACTGTCCAACCTCATCAATGATCTTAAAGGCATTTTCCTCTTCCTTTGAAACCATGTACTCTTGGGTTTTTCTGACTTGAACCACTTCTGCAAGAACAGTGGCTACACTTTTGATGGTGTGATCAATGGCCTTTCCTCCCTGAATAACAACTTCTTTCATTTGATCTGAACTGGTTTTGAACTCTTTCAACTTCTTGGCCATTTCCTTTTCAATATCAGACAATCTTGCATGAACTTCTTTGAAGGAGTAATCTATTTTGGCACTTTGTCTTTGAAGCATTAATTCAACTTTACCAAGAATTGTACTTTCATCATAAAGAGATGGAGGTATAGGGGCTGGAAGAACTTCCTCTGGTATATCTTCAATAATAATTGAACTTTGGAGCTTCACAGGAGATATGTTGATTCTGTCATTTTCTTCATCAACAGGTTTTTCCTGATCATCCTTGTTTGTTACTAAGCAAGGCTCTTGCTCCCCCTCAATATGTACTGGGGGAGGAGATGAACCATGCACTGAGGCATCATCTACTTCTAGATTAAAATCATAGTCAGCACCTGACCCAGCCATGTGGTCACTAGTGCTAAACACATCATCAGCACCCTTTAAAATTTCACTTACCACCTCTGCTATGGTGAAATCAACTCTGTTATTATCCATAACTGGAGGAGGTGAGAAGTGATCAACTTGTTCTTGAGAAAGAAAAGTGTCTTCCATAGGAGTATCTGACAAAACTTGAGCATCTGGGATGGATTGTTTTCTTGGAAGGAACTTGATCTGTGACAACTTGTTCTGAAGGATCCTGAGCTGATGGAGAAAGAACTGTGTTTGTTGGAGGATGAAGACTTGGCTCTGCTGAGGGAATGGTGTCTTGTGGAGCTGGAGATGGAGATGGATCTGGAACTGAACTGTGTTGCTGAGCTGGAGGTGGAGCTGGGATTGTTGGTATTTCTGTAGGAGGAGAAGTAGGAGCTTCATACTCTGGTGCTGAGTGAGCTGTAGAAATTGGTTCCCCCTGGAGACCTGCATCTGCAGTTGGCTTAGTAATCCTGATGTTCCACCTCTTCATTGTGACAACATCTACCTTCTTCAAATGATGTATAATAGCTCCTCTGGACATGTCAAACACATCTGGATTAAGCTGATTTAGATAGAGTGACAGAATCCTTGCAAAATTTGGATTTATAATGCTTTCTTTAATCTTATTGAATAGAAAATCTGCCCAATTGAATCTTTTTCCACAAATCACTATTGCTACCAAGCTGAAAACATCTGAAGAGACATGACCCAGGCTGCCAGTATGACATAGTAAAACTTTTGAAATTATGTCCACTAGCAATTTTCCAACATCATTCATCTTTTGTCTACGAATAGTTGATGTTCCTTTATCTAACCCACAAAAGATTAGGGCATGAGCCCAATCCTCATTACTTAGAGTATCCTCAATTTCTATCAAGGGAACTTTCAAATACTTGGAAAGAGATTTTGGATTTATCTTGATTTTGAAATTACCAACACTTGATTTCATCCTATTTCCGTTTTTGTGCACTTTTATATTGATAAACAAATCCTCTACTTCTCTAAACAGAATTCGACATTGATACTCTAGTAAGAAGGACAGACCAGCTGCGTCTAGAAGATAAAATAGGTTTTGAAACTCATCTGAAATCGATTGAAGACCTTCTCGCACAAGTTCACTGCCGACACCGATCTTAGGTTTTCCTGAAGGAGCCATTGATCGAGAGGATAACTTGAAATGTGGGCTGGAACGAGAGAAAATCCGTCTGAATTCGAACTGGAACGACGATTTTGCGAAACAAGAAGATGAAACGTCGGTGCTTTTCGAGAGGGGATGGAAGAACCTTGCGTGAACTTTTAATTCATTTCGAGACTCTATATATATTTTGGTTTGATGTGACAATTAATTTGGTTTTAATTAATTTAAAGAAAATGAAATACACGCGTACCTGGCTCTTCATATTCTCAAATATTAAAGTTTTCGAAAAGTATAAGACATTTCTCGAGAGGTTGTTAAAGTTCTCGAGAACTCTCAGAACTCTGTCGATCTTCTTCCGAAAGAGCATTTCTCGAAGGATAACCCATTTCTCGAGAAGTATAAACTTATTTTTCGAAAAGTGTCTTCAGTTTTCCGAAAAAATTTTAGCTCTATCCATATTCATAAAAAGCAAGTCATTTCTCGGGACATTAACTACATTTCTCGAGAAGTTTTAATGATGACTTGGATTTTTCTTCTTTGCAAAAGATAAACCTGTAATTTATTTTAGAACATAAAATAAGATAAAACTAAGAAAATTCACTTATCTTCTTCTCTTCTCCTTTGCTTGACCATTATTCCATGTTGAGCATTCCAAGTTCTGTCTTGAAGAAAGAGAACTTAGTCTCATCCAGTGGCTTCGTGAATATATTTGCAATTTGCTTATCCGTAGGGACATAGCTTAAGTTGATATCCCCATTCTCCACATGTTCTCGGATGAAATGATATCTTAACTCGATATGCTTTGTCCGACTGTGTGAGACTGGATTATTTGCTATAGCAATTGCACTGGAGGAGTCACAAAACATTGGAATATTCTTTATCTTCAAATTATAATCTTGAAGCTGATTTCTTATCCAAAGAAGTTGTGCGCAACAACTGCCTGCAGAAATATATTCTGATTCGGCTGTTGAAATTGCAACACAATTTTGCTTCTTGCTGCTCCAGGAGATAAGCCTTCTTCCGAGAAATTGACATGTTCCGGAAGTGCTTTTCCTGTCGTCTCTACTACCTGCAAAATCTGCATCTGAATAACCAATTAGCTCGCTATCATTACTTCTTGGGTACCATAAGCCAAGATTTGATGTACCTTTAAGATATCTCAAAATTCGCTTTGCAGCGGTATAGTGAGATTCCTTAGAGTTCACTTGATATCTGGCACATACACATGTAGAAAACATTATGTCAGGCCTACTAGCAGTAAGGTAGAGCAGAGAGCCAATTATGCTTCTGTACTTGGTTTCATCAAAAGGTATCCCTTTCTCATCCTTGTCCAGAGACATAGCTGAGCTCATTGGAGTCCTCATAGAGGTTGCACTCTCCATTCCAAATTTCTTAATCAACTCCTTGGTGAATTTTGTCTGTGAGATGAAAATTCCATCTTCAGATTGTTTCACTTGAAGTCCTAAGAAATATTTTAGCTCTCCCATACTGCTCATTTCAAACTTTCCTTGCATAAGTTTTGAAAACTTTTTGCAAAGATTGTCGTCCGTAGAGCCAAAAATGATGTCATCGACATAGATTTGCACTAGCAAAATCTTGCCTTTTACTTCCCTAAGAAATAATGTTTTATCTATCTTTCCTCTTGTGAACTTGTTCTCAAGAAGAAAATTAGACAGCGTCTCATACCAAGCTCGAGGAGCTTGTTTTAACTCATACTAAGCTTTTTGTAGTAAGTAAACATAATTAGGATGTTCAGAATCTACAAACCCTGGAGGTTGTTCAACGTATACTTCTTCTTTTATGTTACCATTCAGAAAAGCTGACTTAACGTCCATTTGGTATACGGTGAAACCTTTGAATGCAGCATAGGCTAAGAACATTCTGATTGCTTCAAGTCTTGCTACCGGAGCATAAGTTGGATCGAAGTCGATCCCTTCTTCCTGTCTATAACCTTTTGCTACAAGTCTAGCTTTGTTCTTTATAATTGTTCCATCCTCATCCGACTTGTTCCTGTAAACCCACTTTGTTCCAATAATATTTTTATCCTTGGGTTTTGGAACTAGTGTCCACACCTTGCAACGCTTGAATTGATTTAATTCTTCTTCCATTGCAATTATCCAGTGGGGGTCTACATTTGCTTCTTGAAACTTCTTCGGTTCAACCTGTGAAAGAAAACTTAAATGCATATTTTCGTTAGTAGTACCTCTTCTTGTTCTAATTCCGACTTGAGGATCTCCTATGATTTGATCAATAGGATGGTCTCTCATGTGTCTGAACTCTAGGTTCCTTGCATCAGTTTGAACATTTGGAGCATCATTTGCTACTTGAATGTCTTCTTCAACTTGTACTGGTTCTTCATCAATATGATCTTCTTCTTCATTTGTGATTGGGGAAGAGATCTTGACGAAGGTTTGAGCATCAAATTTGGCTGGCTCATCCAAGCTTATATCTTGTGTCTTTGAACCTGTACCTTCCACAGAAGCACTAGAAGAGCTGCTATGTAACAAGCTCGTTTCATCAAATACAACATTGATAGACTCTTCTACAACCAGGGTTTTCTTATTAAAAATTCTATAAGCTCTACTATGGCTGCTATAGCCTACAAAAATACCTTCAAAACTCTTTTCGCTAAACTTGGTTTTGTAATGCTTTCCATTGTTAAGTACAAAGCATTTGCAACCAAATATTCTAAAATAAGAGATGGTTGGTCTCTTCCCTTTTAGTAGTTCATAAGGAGTCTTTTCATGGTTTTTGTTTATGAGTGCTCTGTTTTGCACATGGCATGCAGTGTTGACTGCTTCAGCCCAAAGATATTCGGGTAGAGAAGTGTCACTCAACATCGTTCTGCAAGCCTCAATGAGTGTTCTATTTCTTCTCTCAGCTACCCCATTTTGTTGTGGAGTTCGAGGAGAGGAAAACTCATGAAAGATACCTAGACTTTCACAAAAATCTGTCATAGCTCCAGATTCAAATTTTGTTCCATGGTCACTTCTGATTTTGACTACCGAACATTCAAATTCATTCTGGATTTGTTTAACAAATTTTGTGAAAATGTCTAATGTATCTGACTTGTGTTTTAGAAAGAATACCCATGCAAAACGTGAGTAATCATCTACAATAACTAATGTGTAAGACTTACCTTCTAAACTTCTAACTTGCAAAGGACCAAACAAGTCCATATGAAGTAGATATAAACACCTAGTAGAATCTTTGCCTAAAATGCTCTTAAAGGTAGCTCTTGTTTGCTTTCCTTTTACACAAGCATGACAAGGTCTATCTTTAATGCACTTAATATTTGGCGCATCACGTACTAAGTTTTGAGAAAATAATTTATTTATAGTTTTGAAATTTATATGTGCTAATCTCTTATGCCATTGGTCAGCAAGAGATGCACTATTTTTTGCTAAGAGACACACTGGTGTAGAAGATGATAAACAAAGAAAATTTAAACAGAACATATTTCTACAACGAGTGCCTGATAAAATCGTTTCTAGATTATCTGCCGATTTTATCAAACATTTATCTCTACGAAAATCAACTATGTATCCTTTGTCACAAAGTTGACTTATGCTTATTAGATTATGTTCTAATCCTTCCACATAAGCTACATCTGAAAAGGATACATTACCGTTAGAAATCATACCATAGCCTTTTGTTATCCCTCTGTCAGATCCGCCAAATATAACTTTTGGACCGTTTTCAATTGGAATGTAATTTTGCAAAAGACTTCTTGTTCCGGTCATATGCCGAGAACAACCACTGTCCAAATACCAGATAGGATTATTGTTGGCCTTTGGACATACCTGCAAAAACAAATTATTTTGCCTTAGGAGCCCAAACAACTTTGGTTCCTTGGTCCCTTGTTAGTTGAGCACCACGAGGAACATTAACATTGCGAGCGGTTTTTCTTGCATTGTTAACTTGTGGTCCTTTGGAATAGGTGAGATTGAACCAACAGTCTACGGCAAAGTGACCTATTTTGCCGCAACACCAACAATTAAACCTTTTGTATCTTTTCTTAATATTTTCCTGCTTAACTCTTTGAACGTTGATTTTAGCAGGAGCAATCCTTCTTAATGAGGATGCATCATGAGTACAGCCTACACAGGGTAACGCTTTCTCCTTTGGCTTAGGTACAATAGTCTTTACTATTGGTGCTTTAACAGCACTTGGACCATGAACATAAGAACCATAATCTTTTAAATTTACTTCTTCATAAGGTGCTTTGAAAGCACATTGACCGAGGTATTGAGGACGAGCCCACCCCTTATAGTCATTGACAGGCGCAAAATTAATTGGTCGTCTCAAGTGACCATAAGAGCTTTCCATGTCATAAGCATTTGTGGGAAGTAGAACTTTCTTAAATTCCACTTGTTCTAGATGGGCTTTCCCTTTTTCTTCGATAGTAGCTTTCTTAGCATTTTTATTTTTCTTCTTGACACGGGTGCCTTTAGAAGAATTACTTGGCCCAGCGACATGACCTAAACCACTGCTATTTGCTTTAGCAGAGAAAGTATCAATGATTGGAAGAATGGTTTTCGGTTGTGAAAACTTTTCAACTAGCTTTTTCTCAGTGGCTAGCTGTTCTTCCAGAACTTTAATAGAGTTCTCTTTCCGATCAAGGATCTCATCTGAGCTTTTGATTTTGTCTTTCAGGATTTGGTTTTCCTCCTTGAAGAAAGAAAGTTGTTCAACTTCCTTTCTCAAATTAGAATCCACTTCTTTGAGAGACATGATCTCCTTGGCATGTGTTTTGACTACCTTTTGGCATTTGTCAAATCTTTTAAGCATTTCAGTATATTGGGTCATGAGGTTTGAGTCATCATCTGAAAGATAATCCTTTTGTTCAGCTGAGGCATATTCAGAATCAGATAAGATGGTGTGAGAATTTACCTTCCCGGTATATGGAGATTCTTCTTCTTCATCAGTCATAGCCATCAGCCCGAAGTAGGCTTCTTCTTCATTACTTGATTTCTCAGAGTCACTGTCGCTTAAAGTTTTATTCTTTTTATCGACTAGACTCTTTTTAGTCTTTCTTTTCCCATGGGTGGATTTCCTTTCTTCTTTTCTTCCACCCTCTTTATTTTTATAGGGGCATTCAGCAATCATATGCCCTGGCTTATTGCAACAATAACAAACTATATCAGAAGAAATATGTTTACCAGTTTTAGATTTATACCTGTCATGATTGCTAGATGAAAGTGCACAGTTAGCCTCACTAGAATTCTCTAGAGGGGGGGTGAATAGAGATTAAAATATTTTGTGCAAAGTTAATATATATATGTGTGTATAATCACAGATTAGAGCTTCCCACACACCAA
Organism: Dactylorhiza incarnata; assembly: GCA_033032865.1. Classification (NCBI taxonomy): domain Eukaryota; kingdom Viridiplantae; phylum Streptophyta; class Magnoliopsida; order Asparagales; family Orchidaceae; genus Dactylorhiza; species Dactylorhiza incarnata. Next base: position 14,485 of record JAWHQI010001546.1, on the reverse strand, counting down.
CAAGTAAATAATGTAAATGCAAGAAAATAAATCACAGCACAACACAAGAAAATATAGTGGTTCCCCAAACTTTGGGTAGTCCACTCTTCTACCCCCTTGGTAGGAATTTACTATCTTGTACTGAGTCTTTTGACAAGGAGACTCTTAGAACCACCCTGAGTCTTTTGACAAGGAGACTCTTAGAACCAACTGAGTCTTTTGACAAGGAGACTCTTAGAACCAGTACACTGAATTTTTTGAAGAGAGATTCTAAAAACTCTTTTACAATGTTAGATGTAAGAAAGAAAGCAGGAAAGATATAAGAACAAGAATGAATCTTCTTCCTAGCAAGAAGATTGGAAGCACAAGAAGTGAATTGAATCTTTCTTCTATAGAGAGAAGAAGATTTGCAAACTTTCTCTCTTTGTGAGAGCTATCAGATTTTGCAGCAGTGTGATTTCAGAAGCAGAAGAAGAAGAAGTGCTTGAATGTTGCTGCAGAGCTTTTTCTCAATTTCTCTCTTTTCTCTTGGGAGCTTTTCCTCTATTTCAAAATGTATGTGGTGGATAACTCAACTGTCATTTTCTGCCGACCTACTCTTTATTTATAGCTCTGTGTATTCAAAATAATGCTATAGGAGGATAATTAATTAGCAGTCAGAAAAATAGAAAGATGAAAATGTTTCCATAATATTTATTTCTGTAGAAGGAAAGAACCAATTCAGATTTCAAATAATATCCAAATAAGTTAAATCAAATTAGCCAAGAATCAGATATAAGGAAAGAATGATTCAGAACGGCTATAAAATATTGACACTTATTCCATATAAATCAGATCTATTGAAAGAAGGAAAGAGATCTGGCGCATATTTAAATTCTGTCATGGAAATCGACGTGCGTCGATTACTATTCGACGCAAGCGTCGAGAGCATCCTTTCTGGACGTCGAGAGAAGAATAAGGAAGGTGCGTCGACTAAGGTGCGTCGACTTCTCTATATGCGTCGACTAGAAATCAGAGTAGCGTCGACGACACATACGTCGAAATCTTCCTAAAGTTACTTTGACTTAATCTGAAGGGAACGTCGACTACAGCTCGACGTTGCGTCGAATACTATTCGACGCATATTTACTTAGTCTTATTTTTCATTGTTAAAATTCTTTCTTTAACTCATTTCTGGGGGTTAAGAGAAATCATTTTCCCAACAATCTCCCCCTATTTGTCTTAACCCTATTTAGAGGGAAATTGTACTAGCATATAATTAACCCAGCACAGCATTTATATAGAAAAGAAATATGTCTCTCAATCAAAAGTGAAATGTAGAAGAAGAGATCATATAAACAAATTTTCAGAATCATATAAACAGATGTCATGTTCATTCCAATTAGTAATCAAAAATATATCAGCATTGTTTTCAAATATTATTCAGGAGGGGTAGGAGGAGTCTTTCTTTTTCTCTTGAATACTATTGTGGATTGCTCTTTCTCATTAGTAGATGGTTCCCTCAGCTCCCCCTGGGTCTCAGCCATTTGATTTGCAGCATCTCTTGCTATGTTGAGTACCTCTATTGTTTGTTCATCATTGTGTAGCTCAGGTACTGTCTTATTCCCAAGGATTTTGTCAGATTTTGGAGGAGGGGACTTGTGAGAGAGAGATTTCAGATTGGAGGGTTGCTCTTCATCTAGATTCTCCCCCTTCTTGACCTTCTTGGCCAGGGAGGTTAAGAAAGACTTAGTCACTCTAGAGGAAGAGAGATATGACTTCAGATCTTGCACAGAGGCACTGACCCCATCTATTTGGGTGTGCATGTGAAGGATGGAGGAATGAATCTGGGAGCAATGCTCATCTAGCATTGCTTGGAATCTTTGAGCTGTGGATTGTATGCACTGGGTGATGAGAGCCTCAGTGAATTCAGATGGTTCATGATGTGAGAGTTGATGAGGAGGTGATGGTGGAGGAAGAGGTGATAGAGGAGGAGGAGGAGATAATGGATGTGGAGAGGGGATTCTATCATCTTGAGGAGGTATATTTGATGGAGGAGGTGGTGGAATAGAAGAAGGTTGAGCAGGTGATTGAGGAGTTATTGGTGAGGATGATGCTGGGACAGAAGAGCAAGAGGGATGATAGATGCAGAATCGCGAAGGTTTTCTAACTGAAGAGTTTATTTAAGTCAGGTGAAGCGTCGAAATGGGACTCAATTCGAGGCTTATTCGGTACTTCAGTGTGTGACTGAGAATATTTTAGTATTGCCGCTCGTTTTTATGAAGTCGACGTTACGGCGAGTGGAATTTGACGTGAACGTCGATATGGTCTGACTTGGTATGATAGGGTTTCCTATCGACGTATGCGTCGATAGTAGTCGACGCATGCGTCGATTACACCTGTTGATCTGAGTCATCTACGGAGCGTCGAGTAGAAGTTGACGTGACTTTTGATTTTTCTGAACCACTGTATGTTCTTATTTCTTGTTGTCTCTTCCTAGTCCTAAAGCTTTTCTAAGACAGCCTAGGACTAATTTTTACAGTTAGTTTGATTGATTATGCCAACATTGTTTGGTAAGGTGGCCAGTTTTGTTACATATATAGCATTTGATTATCCTATTATTATGAGAATTTGAGTTTAGAGTAGGATAGAAGTGTTGATGAGGATAAGAGTGTTGGTTAGAATAGAGGGTTTGATTTGGATAGAATTCATGATTAGGATGAATGGGTCCTGAATAAGGGTTAGGATGAAAGACTTTTGGAGGAAAGATGTTTAAATTGTTCTGAATTTTTGTGCGTCGATATCCATTCGACGCATGTTGATAGTCACGTTGATTTGTATTCGGCGCTTTCTCCAGATGGTGTCGATCTGATTTCGACGCATAGAAGAAGTTGCGTCGATTGGAAGTCGACGTGCTTTTGTTCATCCGTCTAGAAGAGGTCGAAGCATCTGAGAGATTGCGTTGAGTAGAAGTCGACGCACTATCGTGCATGCGTCGATATGAAGTTGACGCAACTGTATCTTCATCAATTTTCATTTTGCCTTTCTCTGTTTTTACTTCTTTATGTCTTGTTTTTCTTGGTTTGATTGTTTCTTCAGATGAAGTTTGTGAGTCATCAGCTGAATAATAAGATGTTTCATCAAATTCCTTTATTTCTTTGAAGGAGTTTTCTTCCTTATATTTTGGGTCTTTTTCTTGGTTTGTCATTTTGACAGGTTTAGTGAATTTTACAGGGCTCATCCAAGCAGGTTTGTTGGATGGAATTAGGCTGATTGAGGGATCATCCCCTAGCCCAAGATGGTTGAGTCTTATTGTTTGTTTTTCAGTGATTTCCTTAAGAGTTTGGCTTCTTATTTTTATTGATTCTTCAAAGGCTTTTGCCTGGGTTACTTTATCCTTAAGGAACTGATTTTCTATTCTAGCCCTTTCTATTTCCTTTTCTATTCTGCTAGCTATTGATTCATAATCTTTAGAGGATTTAATTTCTGTGTTTCTCTGGTTTTTAGCTACAATGATTTATTCTTTTAGATCTTTAATTTCTTGTTTTGTTTTTAGTTGATCTAGGTACATTCTTATAAAATCATTTCTAAAATTATCACTTTGAAAATCTATTTCATCAAACATGCTTACCTCATCCTCATCCTCAGATTCCTCAATGAGAATGAGGTTCTTTTCTTTTTCATCATCAGAAGATATGCTTTCTTCTGATCCTGTTTCACTCCATGATTTATCATCATTCTTTGTGTCTTCAAAGTCCATCAAGCATAGGTCTTCTTGCCTAGATTCTTCATTGTCACTCTTAGAGGATGAACTATCCTCAGAGTTTGTTTCACTCCAGACTTCTGCAATGAAGCCTCTTTCTTTCTTCTTCCCCTTTTTCTTCAGATCTTTCTTTTTCAGATCCTTTTCTGTTTCAGCATTCTCTGGACATTCTGGGGCAATGTGTCCAGGTTTCCTGCAAGAATAGCAAATATTTTCTTTAGTGGGGGTTTTGTCATACCTTGGTTTTGACTCCCTCCTTTTTGATCCATCTGTCTTGACCCATTTCTTAAATCTTCTGGCCAAGAAACTGAATAATTCTTCTTCAGTGACAGGGGTTCCTTCTTCTGTTGCCTTTAGAGCAATGTTCCTGCTTTTTGAGGAAGTTGGAGTGTTTTCTCTTCTTTCCTTCTCCTCTCTAGTTTTCAGCAACTGCTCATAGGATCTGAGTTTTCCTAAGAGAGCGTCTGTTGAGATCTCTTTTTGTCCTCTTGTGTCTCTTATTGCCCAAATTCTTGAGTCCCATGAACTAGGGAGACTCATTAGCAATTTGTCATTAATCTCAGTGAGAGAGATTTCTCTATCCAAGTCTCTTAGTTGATTGATGATCAGACTGAATCTGTCATACATTTCAGAGATGCTTTCTTCAGCCTTCTTTTGGAAGTTCTCATATTGAGAGATCAATAGAGCCTTTTTATCTTTCTTTTCATCAGCACTTCCTTCCACCATCTTTGTGAGAGCATCCCAAATTTCTTTGGATGATTCACAGTCAACAACCTTTTGAAAAATGTCATCTGAGAGAGTTGAGACAAGTATGTTCATGGCCTTTAGATCATATGTTCTTGCCATCTTTTCATCTTCTGTCCACTCAGATCTTGGAACAAGTGTTTGTGTGACATTGCCATTTGCATCCTTTCTATAAGGCTTTGGGGGACCTGTCATAGTAATATCAAACAAGTCAGCATCAATGGAATTCATATAAATTCTAATTCTTGTTTTCCAAATTGCAAACTTTTCAAGATTGCACATTGGAGGTCTGGTGGAAGCATAATCTTTGATTTGTGCCATATGATAAAATAGTTTTGAAAAATATATATATATATATGAGAGGTAAGATCTTTTTGATCAAGGAGTTATCCTTTTTAGATCAACCTCCCTCTGATACCAATTGAAAGTGCACAGTTAGCCTCACTAGAATTCTCTAGAGCGGGGGGTGAATAGAGATTAAAATATTTTGTGCAAAGTTAATATATATATGTGTATAATCACAGATTAGAGCTTCCCACACACCAACAAGTAAATAATGTAAATGCAAGAAAATAAATCACAGCACAACACAAGAAAATATAGTGGTTCCCCAAACTTTGGGTAGTCCACTCTTCTACCCCCTTGGTAGGAATTCACTATCTTGTACTGAGTCTTTTGATAAGGAGACTCTTAGAACCACCCTGAGTCTTTTGACAAGGAGACTCTTAGAACCAACTGAGTCTTTTGACAAGGAGACTCTTAGAACCAGTACACTGAATTTTTTGAAGAGAGATTCTAAAAACTCTTTTACAATGTTAGATGTAAGAAAGTAAGCAGGAAAGATATAAGAACAAGAATGAATCTTCTTCCTAGCAAGAAGATTGGAAGCACAAGAAGTGAATTGAATCTTTCTTCTATAGAGAGAAGAAGATTTGCAGACTTTCTCTCTTTGTGAGAGCTATCAGATTTTGCAGCAGTGTGATTTCAGAAGCAGAAGAAGAAGAAGTGCTTGAATGTTGCTGCAGAGCTTTTTCTCAATTTCTCTCTTTTCTCTTGGGAGCTTTTCCTCTATTTCAAAATGTATGTGGTGGATCACTCAACTGTCATTTTCTGCCGACCTCCTCTTTATTTATAGCTCTGTGTATTCAAAATAATGCTATAGGAGGATAATTAATTAGCAGTCAAAAAAATAGAAAGATGAAAATGTTTCCATAATATTTATTCCTGTAGAAGGAAAGAACCAATTCAGATTTCAAATAATATCCAAATAAGTTATATCAAATTAGCCAAGAATCAGATATAAGGAAAGAAGGATTCAGAACGGCTCTAAAATATTGACACTTATTCCATATAAATCAGATCTATTGAAAGAAGGAAAGAGATCTGGCGCATATTTAAATTCTGTCATGGAAATCGACGTGCGTCGATTACTATTCGACGCAAGCGTCGAGAGCATCCTTTCTGGACGTCGAGAGAAGAATAAGGAAGGTGCGTCGACTAAGGTGCGTCGACTTCTCTATATGCGTCGACTAGAAATCAGAGTAGCGTCGACAACACATACGTCGAAATCATCCTAAGGTTACTTTGACTTAATCTGAAGGGAACGTCGACTACAGCTCGACGTTGCGTCGAATACTATTCGACGCATATTTACTTAGTCTTATTTTTCATTGTTAAAATTCTTTCTTTAACTCATTTCTGGGGGTTAAGAGAAATCATTTTCCCAACATTAGAGCTCTTTTTGTGATGATCACCATCACGTCGAGAATGTCTATTTTCAGAGGAAAATTTATTCTTCATGTGTCTTCTTTTGTTTAACAGTTTCTTAAACTGACGAGAGGTTAGAGAAAACTCCCCATCAGACATTTCAGAACTGGAGGAGCCGGCTTCAGATTCTTTTTCATCATCAGATTCTTGTGTTCTAACTGGAGACAAAGCTCTGCTTTTTCTGGAGCTCTCGGCTTTCATAGCCAAGGTCCTTTCCTTGTTAGAAATTCTATTCCCATCTTCTTCTGTTTTGCGAATGTTCATTTGCAGTTCATGGGATAATAATTTCCCAAATAGATTTTGTGGGTCTAGGTTTGGTAACTTTCCAAACTCTCTGATTGCAACTATCTTGCTATCCCAGTCTTTCGTTAGGGATCGCAGGAATTTGTCATTTAGTTCACCATTAGTAAATTCCCAACCATAATTCCTTAGGCCGTTTACTATCTTGAAGAATCTTTCATAAGCATCGGCAATGCACTCCTTTTTATTCTGCTTGAAAGCCTCGTACTCTTGATTCAAAAGAGATCTTCTATCATCTCTTACTTCTTCAGTACCTTCCATAAGGACTATTAAAGACGTCCACATTTCTTTGGCAGAATTACAGTGAATTAAGTTTTGCAACATTGAATCATCCACTGCACTGGCAATTATGTTCTTTGCCTTTTTGTCCAAAGCAACGAGAGCGATCTCATCCTTTGTTAAGTCCATCATTTTCTTTGGTACTTTTAAGGTTGGATCAATAGTAGAAGCGGTCATAGGCACATGAGGTCCTTCTTCAACGACTTGGAAGATTCTTGGGTCTGCGGCTTCCATATAAAATCTGACTCTTTCTTTCCACATAGGAAAGTTAGCCTTAGTGCATATTGGCAATTTCAACGAAGACGATTCCTTGCACTTTTCCATGATTTGTTGGCAATTAGAATGGAGAGATCCTATTCAAGGTGGTAACCTTTCAAGAACAGCGACCCTCTGATACCAATTGTAATATCTAGTTGCCAACCAAAATCACCTAGAGGGGGGTGAATAGGTGATAACTGCGTCTTTTGCGGAATTGAAAATCTTGAAAATAAAGAACGCACAGAAAGCAAATCACAATCACAGACGACACAAGAAATTTATAGTGGTTCCCCGTTCTTGGGTACTCCACTTGCCGGCCACGCCAATCTAGCACCACAGCTAGACTTAACTACTTCACTAAATCTCAGATCAAGAACGATCCTACAATCCTCAGAGTCAAAACTCTTACAACTCGGAGATCAAACTCCTACAAACTCAGAGATAACCTTCTCTTACAACTGGGAGAATACCTCTCCTACAACTCGGAGAACAATCTCTCCTACAATCAAATGTAAATTTAGATTGAAACAATACTTAACGAATCACGATCAGTTCTGAATAATTTGATGATGATCTTCTTCCTTCTTGAGATAGAAATGGCTTCGGCTTGATGTTGAAGAAGAATAATCAAATTGGCACAAATCAGAACTTCTAAGGTCTTGATCGATACAACGAAAATAGGACAAGTGAGGCGAAGATCGATCGACCTTTTTCTTCCACTTGGAGACGAAATCGGGTAACATTTGATCGAACTCCAACAATGGCGATGCATGGCACTAGACGACGATCTTGGATCAGATTAGGTTTTTGGAGAAAAGTACGAACTCTGATCTTCTACTTCGAATCATTAAATACTCTTTCTTAAGGAGCAATCATTATATAGATGCAGACCTAACGATTAACCTTAAAAACGAGGAAGGACGTCACGTCAATTTGACGAAAAAGACTTGTCGTCAAAAAGGAAAAACAAGGTTTACGAGAAAAGCTAGAACCAGACTTCTCGAGAGATCCAAGACTTCTCGAGAGAAACCGGCTAGTTCTCGAAAAACAGCTTTAGAAGAGAATATCAAAGAATTATGATAAAGCTTCTCGAGAGATGAAAGACTTCTCGAGAGCACAAGAAACTTCTCGAGAGATGAAAGACTTCTCGAAAGCTGAGCTGAGACAGACTTCTCGAAAACATCTGAAAAAGAAGTTCTCTCGAAAACTAAGGAGACTTTTCGAGATAACAAAGATTTCTCGAGAAATGAAAATAGCTACTCGAAAAATTCAACTTTCTCGAAAAAGACCTTTGAGACAACCCTTCTCGAGAAATAACAAGGACTTCTCGAGACCATACAAGGACTTCTCGAAAAGTACCTTTACATCTCGAAAAATTTACTTAGGAAAAATTTCTTCCTTTTTCTCTAGACCAATGCTGCACACCTAAGCTTTGAATCTTTAATGTCTTGATCATAAAGTGTATCCCAATTGAGAGATCACACATGAGTCAACCCCATACCCCACACAATGAAGAATTACATTGCATGAGACTGTGCTTATTGACCCATAGTGACCTGACATTGGTCTACACTTAGCAATGTGAACCTGCTAGAACATTACTAGAAAAATATATCAAATACACAAACAATTCAATCTTGGTTCAAAGTTGACTTTCTACAAATCAAGGTTATTGTGGATACAAAACCCAACAATCTCCCCCTATTTGTAGAAGTCAGAACCCTACTTACCAAGATGAATTGTATCAAAAATATACTTGAAAGAACATTAAAAACAATATCTAAATATAAGAACATGATTGTCACATCAAAATATATATATATACAAATATATATAGACGTCCTATATGACATTTTTAGGAAAAGTGTTCAACATCAAAGTTGTAGATCTCGACGAGATCTACAACTTTCATACTGAACACTTTTCCTATAAATGTCATATAGGATGTCTATTTTTTGAAGGCGCGGCACCGGGCAGAACAATTGCGAATCGCATAGTTTAGGTAATATACGCAGAACACGCGCCTTTTGAAAATAAACGTCATATATGACATTTTTAGGAAAAGTGTTCAACATCAAAGTTGTAGATCTCGACGAGATATACATCTTTCATGTTGAACACTTTTCTTAAAAATGTCATGTAGGATGTCTATTTTCTGAAGGCGCGGCACCGGGCAGAACAATTGCGAATCGCATAGTTTAGGTAATATACGCAGAACACGCGCCTTTTGAAAATAGACGTCATATATGACATTTTTAGGAAAAGTGTTCAACATCAAAGTTGTAGATCTGGACGAGATCTACAACTTTCATGTTGAACACTTTTCCTAAAAATGTCATATAGGATGTCTATTTTCTGAAGGCGCGGCACCGGGCAGAACAATTGCGAATCGCATAGTTTAGGTAATATACGCAGAACACGCGCCTTTTGAAAATAGACGTCCTATATGACATTTTTAGGAAAAGTGTTCAACATCAAAGTTGTAGATCTCGACGAGATCTACAACTTTCATGTTGAACACTTTTCCTAAAAATGTCATATAGGATGTCTATTTTCTGAAGGCGCTGCACCGGGCAGAACAATTGAGAATCGCATAGTTTAGGTAATATATGCAGAACACGCGTCTTTTGAAAATAGACGTCCTATATGACATTTTTAGGAAAAGTTTTCAACATCAAAGTTGTAGATCTCGACGAGATCTACAACTTTCATATTGAACACTTTTCCTAAAAATGTCATATAGGATGTCTATTTTCTGAAGGCGTGGCACCGGGCAGAACAATTGCGAATCGCATAGTTTAGGTAATATACGCAGAACACGCGCCTTTTGAAAATAGACGTCCTATATGACATTTTTAGGAAAGGTGTTCAACATCAAAGTTGTAGATCTCGACGATATCAACAACTTTCATGTTGAACACTTTTCCTAAAAATGTCATATAGGATGTCTATTTTCTGAAGGCGCGACACCGGGCAGAACAATTGCGAATCGCATAGTTTAGGTAATATACGCAGAACACGCGCCTTTTGAAAATAGACGTCCTATATGACATTTTTAGGAAAAGTGTTCAACATCAAAGTTGTAGATCTCGTCGAGATATACAACTTTCATGTTGAACACTTTTCCTAAAAATGTCATATAGGATGTATGTTTTCTGAAGGCGCGGCACCGGGCAGAACAATTGTGAATCGCATAGTTTAGGTAATATACGCAGAACACGCGCCTTTTGAAAATAGACGTCCTATATGACATTTTTAGGAAAAGTGTTCAACATCAAAGTTGTAGATCTCGACGTGATCTACAACTTTCATATTGAACACTTTTCCTAAAAATGTCATATAGGATGTCTATTTTCTGAAGGCGCGGCACCGGGCAGAACAATTGCGAATCGCATAGTTTAGGTAATATACGCAGAACACGCGCCTTTTGAAAATAGACGTCCTATATGACATTTTTAGGAAAAGTGTTCAACATCAAAGTTGTAGATCTCGACGAGATCTACAACTTTCATGTTGAACACTTTTCATAAAAATGTCATATAGGATGTCTATTTTCTGAAGGCGCGGCCCCGGGCAGAACAATTGCGAATCGCATAGTTTAGGTAATATACGCAGAACACGCGCCTTTTGAAAATAGACGTCCTATATGACATTTTTAGGAAAAGTGTTCAACATCAAAGTTGTAGATCTCGACGAGATCTACAACTTTCATGATGAACACTTTTCCTAAAAATGTCATATAGGATGTCTGTTTTCTGAAGGCGCGGCACCGGGCAGAACAATTGCGAATCGCATAGTTTAGGTAATATACGCAGAACACGCGCCTTTTGAAAATAGACGTCCTATCTGACATTTTTAGGAAAAGTGTTCAACATCAAAGTTGTAGATCTCGACGAGATCAACAACTTTCATGTTGAACACTTTTCCTAAAAATGTCATATAGAATGTTTATTTTCTGAAGGCGCGGCACCGGGCAGAACAATTGCGAATCGCATAGTTTAGGTAATATACGCAGAACACGCGCCTTTTGAAAATAGACGTCCTATATGACATTTTTAGGAAAAGTGTTCAACATCAAAGTTGTAGATCTCGATGAGATCTACAACTTTCATGTTGAACACTTTTCCTAAAAATGTCATATAGGATGTCTATTTTCTGAAGGCGCGGCACCGGTCAGAACAATTGCGAATCGCATAGTTTAGGTAATATACGCAGAACACGCGCCTTTTGAAAATAGACGTCCTATATGACATTTTTAGGAAAAGTGTTCGACATCAAAGTTGTAGATCTCGACGAGATCTACAACTTTCATGTTGAACACTTTTCCTAAAAATGTCATATAGGATGTCTATTTTCTGAAGGCGCGGCACCGGGCAAAACAATTGCGAATCGCATAGTTTAGGTAATATACGCAGAACACGCGCCTTTTGAAAATACACGTCCTATATGACATTTTTAGGAAAAGTGTTCAAAATTAAAGTTGTGGATCTCGTCGAGATCTACAACTTTCATGTTGAACACTTTTCCTAAAAATGTCATATAGGATGTCTACTTTCTGAAGGCGCGGCACCGGGCAGAACAATTGCGAATCGCATAGTTTAGGTAATATACGCAGAACACGCGCCTTTTGAAAATAGACGTCCTATATGACATTTTTAGGAAAAGTGTTCAACATCAAAGTTGTAGATCTCGACGAGATCTACAACTTTCATGTCGAACACTTTTCCTAAAAATGTCATATAGGATGTATATTTTCTGAAGGCGCGGCACCGGGCAGAACAATTGCGAATCGCATAGTTTAGGTAATATACGCAGAACACGCGCCTTTTGAAAATAGACGTCCTATATGACATTTTTAGAAAAAGTGTTCAACATCAAAGTTGTAGATCTCGACGAGATCTACAACTTTCATGTTGAACACTTTTCCTAAAAATGTTATATAGGATGTCTGTTTTCTGAAGGCGCGGCACCGGGCAGAACAATTGTGAATCGCATAGTTTTAGGTAATATACACAGAAAACGCGCCTTTTGAAAATAGACGTCCTATATGACATTTTTAGGAAAAGTATTCCACATCAAAGTTGTAGATCTCGACGTGATCTACAACTTTCATGTGGAACACTTTTCCTAAAAATCTCATATAAGATGTCTATTTTCTGAAGGCGCGGCACCGGGCAGAACAATTGCGAATCGCATAGTTTAGGTAATTTACGCAGAACACGCGCCTTTTGAAAATAGACGTCCTATATGACATTTTTAGAAAAAGTGTTCAACATCAAAGTTGTAGATCTCGACGAGATCTACAACTTTCATGTTGAACACTTTTCCTAAAAATGTCATATAGGATGTCTGTTTTCTGAAGGCGCGGCACCGGGCAGAACAATTGTGAATCGCATAGTTTAGGTAATATACGCAGAACACGCGCCTTTTGAAAATAGACTTCCTATATGACATTTTTAGGAAAAGTGTTCAACATCAAAGTTGTAGATCTCGACGAGATCTACAACTTTCATGTTGAACACTTTTCCTAAAAATGTCATATAGGATGTCTATTTTCTGAAGGCGCGGCACCGGGCAGAACAATTGCGAATCGCATAGTTTAGGTAATATACGCAGAACACGCGCCTTTTGAAAATAGACGTCCTATATGACATTTTTAGGAAAAGTGTTCAACATCAAAGTTGTAGATCTCGACGAGATCTACAACTTTCATGTTGAACACTTTTCCTAAAAATGTCATATAGGATGTCTATTTTCTGAAGGCGCGGCACCGGGCAAAACAATTGCGAATCGCATAGTTTAGGTAATATACGCAGAACACGCGCCTTTTGAAAATAGACGTCCTATATGACATTTTTAGGAAAAGTGTTCAAAATTAAAGTTGTAGATCTCGTCGAGATCTACAACTTTCATGTCGAACACTTTTCCTAAAAATGTCATATAGGATGTCTATTTTCTGAAGGCGCGGCACCGGGCAGAACAATTGCGAATCGCATAGTTTAGGTAATATACGCAGAACACGCGCCTTTTGAAAATAGACGTCCTATATGACATTTTTAGAAAAAGTGTTCAACATCAAAGTTGTATATCTCGACGAGATCTACAACTTTTATGTTGAACACTTTTCCTAAAAATGTTATATAGGATGTCTGTTTTCTGAAGGCGTGGCACCGGGCAGAACAATTGTGAATCGCATAGTTTAGGTAATATACGCAGAAAACGCGCCTTTTGAAAATAGACGTCTTATATGACATTTTTAGGAAAAGTATTCAACATCAAAGTTGTAGATCTCGACGTGATCTACAACTTTCATGTTGAACACTTTTCCTAAAAATCTCATATAGGATGTCTATTTTCTGAAGGCGCGGCACCGGGCAGAACAATTGCGAATCGCATAGTTTCGGTAATATACGCAGAACACGCGCCTTTTGAAAATAGACGTCCTATATGACATTTTTAGGAAAAGTGTTCAACATCAAAGTTGTAGATCTCGACGAGATCTACAACTTTCATGTTGAACACTTTTCCTAAAAATGTCATATAGGATGTCTGTTTTCTGAAGGCGCGGCACCGGGCAGAACAATTGCGAATCGCATAGTTTAGGTAATATACGCAGATCACGCGCCTTTTGAAAATAGACGTCCTATATGACATTTTTAGGAAAAGTGTTCAACATCAAAGTTGTAGATCTCGACGAGATCTACAACTTTGATGTTGAACACTTTTCCTAAAAATGTCATATAGGATGTCTATTTTCTGAAGGCGCGGCACCGGGCATAACAATTGCGAATCGCATAGTTTAGGTAATATACGCAGAACACGCGCCTTTTGAAAATAGACGTCCTATATGACATTTTTAGGAAAAGTGTTCAACATCAAAGTTGTAGATCTCGATGAGATCTACAACTTTCATGTTGAACACTTTTCCTAAAAATGTCATATAGGATGTCTATTTTCTGAAGGCGCGGCACCGGTCAGAACAATTGCGAATCGCATAGTTTAGGTAATATACGCAGAACACGCGCCTTTTGAAAATAGACGTCCTATATGACATTTTTAGGAAAAGTGTTCGACATCAAAGTTGTAGATCTCGACGAGATCTACAACTTTCATGTTGAACACTTTTCCTAAAAATGTCATATAGGATGTCTATTTTCTGAAGGCGCGGCACCGGGCAAAACAATTGCGAATCGCATAGTTTAGGTAATATACGCAGAACACGCGCCTTTTGAAAATAGACGTCCTATATGACATTTTTAGGAAAAGTGTTCAAAATTAAAGTTGTAGATCTCGTCGAGATCTACAACTTTCATGTTGAACACTTTTCCTAAAAATGTCATATAGGATGTCTATTTTCTGAAGGCGCGGCACCGGGCAGAACAATTGCGAATCGCATAGTTTAGGTAATATACGCAG